>CM053503.1:135846212-136112210 GCA_028627145.1 Eidolon dupreanum
TTAAGGAACTGTATTTCAGAGATCTGAGGTCAGTAAATGACAAATGAGTGTCATTTAAATAATAACAAGAGATTGTTTTAATAACATGCAAAGTGCCTTAATAGACCTCTACAAAAGTTACATGATAAAAAATCAGAATTCTAGTATTGTTAAAGGGTTATCTGCATGTAAGTCCTAAAGAACTGCACACCTACATAAATAAATAGAAATTCTACATTATCTAAAAGCGAATAATATAAACATCAACTTAGTGCCTTAAATTAGTGCTTAATTAATGTTTAATTAATAAAAATACAAGAATTCAGAATTCAGATTGCCCAATATCAAGAGTAAAACATAAGTCCACCCCTTTAAAAAAACAAAACATTTGTTTAAACACTACCCAGCTTTCATATGCTACCAGATTCTAACTCTTCCTGTTTAAGGATAATTATAAGAGCTTTTTTAATATGTGAATTTTATTTGGCTCTAACAATAATAAAAATTTTAAAGAAATCTAGTGAACATATACATTAAAATGTACATTTCCTTATCACCCACGTACAAGCCAAATAAACACTCTCCCTTCAGTGCTTCCTTTTGGCACATTACTTTCAATAAAATAACCCACCTTAATGAAGAATCAAATTGAATACTTGAAAGACACTTGAAATAGATTATCATATAATTTGATAAAATTTACTAATAGCCATTTATGTGTAAAAAATTACTCAGGATACAAATAACTATATAATTAAACACAATTGACTTTTTTAGGTAGAAATTTAAAATAATCCTGAGTTACAGACTTTGACATTTATATTTAATATCAACATCTTGATCTGACATAACTGGAATGTTCAAGTGCTTATTCATGAGAGTTCAGGCTGAATCAATTTAGAGCATCAGATTTTCACAGCAAGAAATAGATTGTTATTTTCCAAACCATTGTACATTTTATGATTCATTTGTAACACTTCTGATGTGACTTAAAAATTTCAGAATTTAACAGCATGTTTATCCTCTAAGATATTCAGTTTGCACATGCAGACAGAGAAATTCCTACAAAGTCCACATAAAGAGCCAAATTTGTTCTGTCCCTATTATATAACAATGCTTTTAACTAAGCTCTCCAATGCCTTATCCACCTAAACTGGCATTCTGTAGTTCTTAGTAGATTCCAATAACAATGAACACTTTTTGAGCGCTTACCATATTTCAGTTCCTATGCTAAGAAATTCATATTGTTAACTGATATCTAAGTAATAATACTTTGATGAATTAATTATTTAACTAAATATCTTTTATACATAATGTTTTTGAAACTGCATTTAAAAGTTACATGTCAAAAAGTTGAAAAAAACAGACATGTTATATTGGCAGCAGGAGTGCACAGGTTCAATTCCCAGAGAGCTAACTCATATTACAAAATCTCACACTGAGATTCCTGTAGGCAGTGCCGTCCTCAGGCCCAGGCAATCCAGCATGCAAGTGAAGGTGTGAAGGCATCTTGAAACCTAGTGTCAGAAGACAGTCTGCCCTTTTGGAGATGTCAGTTAATACTCCTACCTCTGTGTGGGAACTGAGCCAGATATTTCCCATTCCCACAGAACTGCCATCATTGCCTCCAAACCTTTTGGAGAGGCCAGTATTTACACCATCACCTCCCCGGGTTCTGAGGCTTTTGGACTAGGACTGCAATTACATCACTAGCTTTCATAGGTATCTAACTTGCAGACAGAAGATCGTGGGACTTCTCAGATTCCATAATCATATGAATCAATTCCATATATTAAATCTATCTCTCTGGATATATATATAGGTATAGATTTTGTAGAGATAATAGATAGATGATAGATAGATAGATGATAGATAGATACATAGATAGATGATAGATAGATAGATAGATAGATAGATAGATGATAGATAGATGATAGATAGATAGATAGATAGATAGATAGATAGATAGATAGATAGATGATAGATAGTAGATAGATGATAGATAGGTAGATAGATGATAGATTGATAGATAGATAGATAGATAGATAGATAGATAGATGAGATGATGGAGGTAGAGACAAAAACAGAGATATATAGATCTTACTGACTCTATTTCTCTGAAGAACCCTGATCAATACAGACATCAAGCCATAAATCTAAGAACATCAAAAGCAATGCAGAATAAATACAAAAAGGACTACATCTAGGCATATCATAGTTAAACTGCTGAAAACCAAAAATATAGAAAAAAATCATTTAATGAAACAGAAACAATGGCACGTTACTTTCAGGGGAACAAAAATAAAAATTACAGCTTACTTCTCATCAGATGCAATGGAGGCCAAAATATAATACAATGACATTTTTAATGTTATGAAGGGAAAAAATTCTCAATCCAAAATTCTATGTCAAGTGAATAATATCTGTGAACAATAATTAAATTTACAGATAGGCACAAAAGCTGAAAGAATTCATGTACAGCAAACTTTCATATAGGAAAGGCCTCAGGAGGTTTATCTGGATAAAAGAAAATGATACCAGATGGAAGCCCAAATCTATGAAAAGGAATGAAGATCATCAGAAAAAGTAAGTATGTAAATAAACATTTTTGCTATTTTTATATGTAAATATTCTGAAATTTATTTTTAAATTGTTGGCTTTTTAAAGCATAAGCAAAACAATGTAGGGTAAGGAATATAACATATAGAGAAGTAAAATAAATGACTAATACAAAACATGGATATTACAGAATTCACACTGTAAAGTTTTTACATTTCCCATAAAATAGATAACTATTTTGAGGTAGACCATGATAAATTAAGCAGGCATACTGCAATTAGTAGAATAACCACTAAAACATAATTAAAAGAGGTGTAACAAAGATATCGATAGCAGAGAAAAAAATTAATAGTAAAAAAGTCCACATGCCACCCTGAACACACCCAACCTCATCTGATCTTAGAAGCTAAGCAGGGTCGGGCCTGGTTAGTACCTAGACTTCATGACTAGAGATAAAAAGAAACATCTTATAATGATAAAGCATCATTCATCAAGGAGATGTAGCAATAACAGAGCCATGTGAAGCAAAAATTGACATAACTAAATAGAGAAATAGACAAAATCACAAACATAACTGGGAATTTTAGCACTCTTTTGTCAGTAGTTGATAGCACAAGCAATCAAAAACAGATCATTAAAGACATAAACAATTTGAGTACTATCAGCCAATCTGACCTAATTGGAATTAACAGAACACTATAACCAACAACTGCAGGACACCCATTCTTTTCAAGGGTATGTGGAACATCACTATGACAGGCCATGTACTGGAAGATAAAACAAGTCTCCATACATTTCAAAAGATCAAAACCTTAAAATCATGTTTTTTAAGACAATATAAATAAATTGAAAATCAATAAATTATCTTAAATATAGCCTAGTACTTGGAAACTAAGAAACACTTCTCAATAATTCATGGATCAAAGAAGAAATCAAAAGTAAAAATTGATTTTATTTTTAATAGAACGATGTTAATACATATCAGTGTTTCACCTAAAGCATCACTTACAGGGAAAGTCATAGTACTGAATAGAGTATATTAGTGGGGAAAGGAGTTTAAATTCAATCATCTAATCTAACTCTTATAAAAGTTGAAAAAAGAAGAGCAATTAGAACCAAAGAATGTAGAAAAACATGAAATTTTAAAAATAGAAGCAAAAATCAGTGAAGCAGAAAACACAATAGAGAAAATCGACAAAGCCAAAAGACAGGCCTTTACAAAAAGATTAATAAGGTTGCTAAGTATCTAAAGGAGTAATCAAAGGGGGAAAAAAGAAAGTGCAAATTACTAACATTATAAATAAAAGATGAACATGGCTTCAGAGACAGTAGATAGTAATAATAAAAAGAAATTATTATGAACAACTTTACGCCAATAAATTTGATATCTGAAATATTATGGTCAAATTCCTTGAAAAACACACTTTAAAACTGACACAAGAAAAAATCTGTGTAGCCATATGCTATGAGCTTAATTGTGAACCCCAAAATTCTATTTGAAGTCCTAACCTCCAGTACTTCAAGATGTGACTATATTTGGAGTTGGGATCATTAAAGAGGTAATTCAGTTAAAATGAGGTTATTAGATTAGGCCCTAATCCAACATGACTAGTGTTCTTATAAGAAAAGGAAACTTAAACACAGATTTACTGAGAGAAAATACCATGTGAAGACAGGTATAAGACAAGCCAAGGAGAGAAGCCTCAGAAGAAGCCTGCTGACACAATGATTTTGGATTTCTAGCCTCTATAACTGTGAAAATACAAATTTCTGTTATTTAACCCACTCAGTCTGTGGCACTTTGTTATAGCAATCCTAGACTTAATATACCATATTTTAATAAAGAACTGGAATTTGTAATGAAAAACTTTCACACACACATAAAACCTTAAGGCCCTGACGGTTTCTCTGGTGGATTCTATCAAACATTCAAGGAAAAAATAATACTAATCTTATATAAAATGTTTTAGAAAACAGAAAAGGACAAAACACTCTGAATTCATCTTATTAAGGTAGCATACCCCTTTATAACAAATCCACCAAAGTTGTTACAAGAAAATTCCAAACCAATTGTCCTCATAAATGGTACTGAAACCTCAACACAATTTTAGCAAATCAAATCCACCAATATTTAAAATCAATAATTCATATGAACAAGTTGGACTTATCCAAAGAAAGCAAAAATGGTTTAATATTCAAATATCAATCAATGTAATTCACCAAGAAAATGAAGATATAATACATTTACTTCAATAGACTTTTTTAAAATTAACAATATTCAAAACCCATTTGTGATTAAAAATTCTCAGCAAATTTGGAGTAGATAGGAATTTTCCAAATCTGATAGAAGTCATTTATGGAAAGAACTAACATCCTACATATAATAATGAAACACTAAAAGCTGTTATCCTAAAACTGGGGATAAGATAAAGATGTCTAGTCTCACCACTCCTTTACAGCACAATACTAGACATCCTAACCAGTGTAAAAAAGCAAGAAAACAAAATAGAGAGCCAAATATTGGAAATAAACTACCAGTATTTGCAGATAACGTTATGGTATATGAAGAAAATCCTAGGGAACCTCCAAAAAATCTACCAGAACTAACAGATATATTAGCGAGGATCCAGAACACAAAAATGATATATGAATATTTTATGTAAGTGCTACTTACAGACAATTAGAAAGTATAATTTAAAAAGCAATACCATTTACAATACCATCAAAAACTCTCATATACCAAAGACTAACTCTAACAAAAGAAATACAAGATCTCTATACTAAAAAACTATTGCTGAAATTAATTAAGACTTAATAAATGTAAAGATATACCACATTCATAAAATTGGGAGACAAACTGATAGGTTTAGTACAATCCCAATTAAATCTCAGCAGATGGTTTTATAGAAAATGACAAGCAAGTTCTAAAACTTAGAAAGAAAAAGGACCTAGAAGAATTGAAGCAATATTAAAAGAGAAGAAAAAAGTTTGAGGACTTACATTACCTTATTTCAAGGCTACGAGAACTATGTGGTATTGACATAAAGACAGACCTACCTATCGAAGGAACAGAATAGACTATACATTATATATGGTCATTTGGTTTTTTAAAAAAATATTAAGTTAATTCAATAAAGAAATTATAGTCTGCTCAATAAATTGTGTTGTAGAATATAAAGAGGACTTCTTTAAAAAATATAAAGACAAAAAATGTTCTAATGGGTAAAAGAATTGAAGGAACACTTCAAAAGGAAAGATAAAGAAATGGTCAATCAAATACAAAATGTTCCTCAATCAGAGACATGAAAATAAAACCACAGTGTGATAATGTTTCAATCTCACTCGAGTGGCAAAGATGTGGAATAAATGGAATTCCATGCATTGCTGTGGAAAACTGTTAAACAATTTCTTACACAGTCCTGTAATGCAGCAGTACCTCTCCTAGGTGTTTACACAAGAAATATAAAAATATACATCCATAAAATGACTTTCACAAAAATGTTTTAGCACCCTTATTTATAATAGCCAAAACTAAAAACAAGGCAAATGTCCAGCACCAAGAGAATAAACAGACAAATAGTGGTGTATGCATAGGATGAAATACTATTCAGCATTTAAAAGGAATGAAGTGATACACACAACAATACGAATGAATCTTAAAATCATGTTGACTCAAAGAAGCCAAACTCAAAAAAGTACATACTGTATGATTTGATTTATATGAAGTCCAAGAATATGCAAGACTAATCTGTGCTATTCCTGGTGTTGGGAAGGTAGGAGAATGACTAGAAAGGGGTATAGGGGAGCTTTCCAGGTGATGCAATGTTCTATTGATTTGGTTGGTGATTACACAGGTATGCACAATAGTCAAAACCTTTTAAACTATACACTTAGGGTATGTTAAGTATACCTCAATTTTAAAAATTAAACAGAAAAAAACCTGTGAAGACTAAATCGATTTAAAAAGTATTCAGACTTCATCAAATATCAAAGAATTTAGATTCAGGATGAATTTATGAGCAAAGGATTAAGTACTCATTTTTTCTGGCCTACTTTTTGGTCCATCCATAACTGTGTTTGTAAGATATTCATTTTTGACCATATTTTGCCAAACGCAAGCACTAATATGTAAACTAGATTAAAAGACCCCAGAGCACATATGCATACACACACTTGAAAATATCCCTTTTTGGAAGCATTATGAAGTGTTTTTTGAGATCCTTTTTTAATGATTTGAAAACATATATCTTCAATTACCAGCACTATAAGCTTTCAAAATTGTGGGAGTAATACAAACTAGTTCCTTCAAATACAACTGAATTAAATATATGGAGGAAGCATAGATTAGGATCATGATTTTTATCTATCTTAAGAGAACAGAATAACAGAAGAGGTTACAATTTTGTCATATTATGCAACTCTTCTGTCCCAATATATCAAAAACTTGATGAGCCAAGCTAATGCAAGACAGCTGAGAAGGAATCAAAGTAAACAGTATACCTTGTCGCCAATTGAGCCTGCCAATGTGAGATTAGAACTCTCCATCCTAGCAAGAAAACGTCTTTGGAAAGTTCTTTACAACATTCTATGACTCACAGATATTCCCAGAGGTTCCTGTTTCCATTCTGCAGTAGACAGTATTTGAAGATATGCAGTTCTAGTCATCTGTTGTTCTTAGGCAACTTGGCAGAAAGCTCTGTTTAAAAAACATTTGTTGGAAAACTGATATGTTTGGATGTTTTCCTTTTTTTAAACAAAATTCCAAATCTTAAATGTGTTTAACTCTTAATTCAACACTGACTTAAAGAATAGCCTAAGAATTACTGTGTCAGCTAATATGTATTATGATCTCAGCAATTTTCCCATTTGAAAACTCTCAAACCAAAGAGTACATATTCTTGGCATTGCCCCCCTTGCATAGCCTTCCAAACTACCTCCAGATCCCTGGCTCTGTAATCAATAGTTCTGGCTCTGATCTTGGCCACCCAGTTCAGTGTCTCACCTTGGCTTCTACTTTGACCAATACTGCCAAGTCAACTCCCAACCCACCAGGACTTGATTCCTGGCTAATCTCCACTTTTGTCTAACCTCAGTTCTTTCTATTTTATGTATCAAATACCACTCCTGAGGCATATTTTCTCCCCATACTCATCTAACTCTATTCCACTCTACTTACTAATGATTAGTATTCTTCACCCTAAAGCCTATTCTCTACTCCTAGCCAGCTCCCCCATCATTTATATATGGTCTTGTTTGTTTCCTGACAATAAGTATAATGATACAGAAATGAGGAAAGGTATAATATTATAGAATATTTTAGCATTATCCCAGTAAAAGATATTCCTCAATTTAATAAGCATGTTAATTGAAGAAGCCTGATCTCTCTTGACTACTTGACTGATTCCTGCTCTACTCCTTAGCTCAATCCTCCAACTCTTCTTTATTCTTGGCATTTCCCTCCCACATGCTTTCTTTATCTAAAAGGCAGTTCCTCTCCCAGTTTCCACACCCATCACTCCTTT
Organism: Eidolon dupreanum; assembly: GCA_028627145.1. Taxonomy (NCBI): domain Eukaryota; kingdom Metazoa; phylum Chordata; class Mammalia; order Chiroptera; family Pteropodidae; genus Eidolon; species Eidolon dupreanum. The sequence goes on from CM053503.1 coordinate 135,854,273, forward strand.
GACTCTGTTATGGATCAGATTCTGGAAAGATGCAGCAAACTGAGTCCAGCCCAGACACATTTAGTTTGACTTACACAGCATTTTAGATTTTTTTCAGTTGTTGACAATATTTAAAAATTGGAACAGTAAGCCTAAAAGTAGAGATTTCCAAAGAAAATGAACACAGACTATCAAAGAGATATCAGCACTCCCATGTTCATTGCAGCATTATTTGTAATAGCCAAGACATGGAAGCAACCTGTCTATCAATGGATGGTTAAAGATGAGATAGATAGATAGATAGATAGATAGATAGATAGACAGACAGACAGACAGACACAAACACACGAGAGAGAGAGAGAGAGAGAGAGAGAGAGAGAGAGAGAGAGAGAGAGAGAGAGAGTAAATCCTGCCATTTGCAACACCCTGGATGGACCTTAAGGGCATTATGCTAAGTAAAATAAGCCAGACAAAGAAAGACAAATATTGCAAGGTATACTTATAGGTGGAATCTTTAAAAAAAAAAAAAAGTAAAACTCATAGAAACAGAGAGTGGAAAATTGGTTGCCAGGAACTGGGGGTGGAAGAAATAGGGAGAGGTTGATCAAAGAGTATAAACTTTCAGTTTTAAGATGAACAAGATCTGAGGATCTAATGTATAACATGATAACTACAGTTGATATTATATTGTATAATTTTTAAAATTTTCTAAGAGAGTAAAACTTAAATGTTCTCATACACACACACACACACACACACACACACACACACACAAAGATAAAAATGTGAGGTAACAGGCATGTGAACTAACTAAATAGGGGAAATCGTTTCACAATGTGTGTGTGTATATATATATATATATATATATATATATATATATATATATATCAAATCATCACAAAGTACACCTTAAAGATCTTACAATTTTATATGTCAACTACAGAAGTGATGACATTTTTTTTAAATGAGGAGTTATTTGTTTAAGATCAAGTTTGGAAAATTTAGTTTCAAATCTGTTCCCACAAATAAAGTTTCATTAGAATACAGCCATGGTCATTTGTTTATGTTTTATCTATGGCTACTTTTGTACTACAATGGTATAGTTGAATAGCTGTGACAGAGACCATATGGCCAAAAACATTACAAATAATAACCAAGGCCAAAAATATTTACAACCGGCCCATTATAGATAACATTTCCTACTTCTGTTCAAGATAGTCCTCAACACTGGATGCCCCACCCTCAAAGACTCTAACATTTTTAGTGTCCAGTGGATGCTGATGTCCAATGCCCAGAGATTCTGATGTGATTGGTCCACAGTGAGTGCTGACATCGGCATTTTCAAGCTCCCAGATAATTCTGATATACATACACGTTTGTGAACCCCTCAACTGGATAACTTGGATGTCTTCGACAGTCTATGATTCTTTGTTCTCTGGAAATATATACTTCCTCTATTTATACAGGAAAAGACTATGTTATACCAACCTTCCCAAGCGTTCTCAGCAACATAGAATAGAATATTCCTTTGCATCATCAGAATGATATCTTCTAGATCCTGACTTGGTACTTTATAAAAATAGATTTCAGGCTCCAACTCAGATTTATCAAATAAAAGTCTCTAAGAGCTAATAATTTTGAAAAGCTCCTTAGATGATTCTGATGAGTAACTAGATTTGAGAGCTACCATCCAACAATGATGAGGACATTCACACAGCTACATTAACTGCAAGCTCAAGTAGGGCTGAAATGTCCATGATAGCCTCTCATCCTCTAGGGTGTCTCTCTATATGGCTTCTAACCATTCAAAAGTTTAGTGTGAACATCTTTAAAGCATGGCAACTCGGCTTCAAAGGGTAAGGACAAAGAAGCTGCAAGCCCCTTAAGACCTGGACTAGGATATCCCAGCATGTCACTTCTGCCACATTCTATTGGTTAAAGCAATTCAAAAGTATAGCCCATATTGAAGAGGAGAAGTAAACTCCATCTCTTGATATGAGAAGCAGCAAGCATGTATAGGCGGGTGATGTATTGATGGCATCCATCTTTGGAGACTATCAGAAGAAACTAGTAAGGGAGAAAAGCAAAGCAAGGATGACAATCAAGTGTTAGGATGGTGGAAGGAATGAAATTATAGGTATGAACAGAAGAAGTATGAACAATGGAAAGGAGCATCAGTCAGGAATGTTTCTCAAAGAAATCTTTCAACTAAGACATTTAAACTGAGATATCTAATGTGTTTGTTTTTGTTTTTTTTTTAATTAGACATTACTTTAGAACTGAGTTAGGCATTATCTACATGAAAAAAGGTGAAAAAGAAGTGAAGCATTCCAAAGAGGAAGGAATTTATGGAATGCAGAGGTATGGAGCATGATGAGAGCCAGAAGCTGTTAGTAGCTTGGTAATAGTAGAGCAAAGATACATGTAGATGGAGTGGCTTCCCGGCAGGCAGCTTTACCTAAAGACCTAGAGCTTATGGAAGACAGCGAGCTAGAGATATGGCTTTAAGAGTCTTCAGAACATAAATAGTGGCAGAAGACCAGAAAGTGGATTAAAATTGGGTCATGTGGAAGAGAAAATATAGTGAATAGAGCACAGGCCAGGAACAGAGCTCTGAATATCACTGATATCTAAGATCTTACATAGGAGACATGAGAAATAGAAGTAGGAGGAGTAAGAGAATAACTTATTACAGAAGTATCTAATAAGAGGGCATTTTCAGGAAGAATGGATTGTCCAACAGTGTCAATGTCCACAGAAAATGGGTCAAGACAGAAGCAGAAAAATGTTTATCTGATGCGATGATATGCAGGTCACTGGTAAATTTAAGGATTGTTTCAATAGGTAGGGAGCAGAAACTAGATGTAGGGGGTTTAATAGAAAAGAACTGAGAAAGTAGAAACAGAATATGCAAGCACTGCTATTAATAGAAGGAGAGAAGGCTGAGGGATCTAAGAGTCAAAATGTTATTAACATGTTGACTAGTATACATCACTACATTAGTAAGTGTTGACTGAATGTGAATGAATGAATAAATATATGGTATAAAGAAGTACTTTACTTTCAAAGGAGGGCAACAAGTTCTTTAATTCTGGCCCTTCTAAATTAAAGTTCTTGGCATGGCACATTAATATAACCATGATTAGTTCAAAGAAACCCATGTATTACTTTACTTATGCTCATTTCTTGCCAAATGCTAACAAATCCTTACAATGAACATATGAGAAACTACAGGCAGCTTGAGGCAAAAGAAAGAAAACTGAACTGAGTACTGCTCCAGGTTTCTAATCACTTACTTACATGACCTTGAGTAAATCCCTTCATCTCCCCAGGTTTTGGGTTGCTTTCTATATAATGGAATATGATCTAGATCAAGGAGAGAAAATAGCATCAAGTCATTTCAGTAATTTGTAAAACCTTACTAGAACCCCACTGGCAAGGATTAAGTATTTTTGCAAGGAGAAATTACTAGCAGCGTTAACACCATTTTTTGCTTTGATTGTATCTCGAGATATACATGCATTTCACAAAACATTCCATATCAAGTAGTCAAAATCATCACATACATACTGCATGCTAAAAGCCCAAATCAGGGAAATATTTTAAAAATAAAATCAGAAACACAATGCAATTAATTTGCTACTTGCTTTATCTCATTTTCAATATTAAATAAAATTTGAAATATTTATGACCATATCTATATATATATATATATATATATAACAGACAAGTCAGGAAAACAGAAACCACTCTCAACAGAGGGGATTTAATGGAGAAAATTGGTTTCACAGATATTAGAGGGCTGAATAAACAAAAAGAGAACACTGAGGTAACTCAGGAAGCGGCCACAATGCCTGAGGTTAGGGGAACAAAAGGGAAAAGGTAGGGATAACCAAAATCTAGGAGCTAGAAGAATGAGTCCAGGATTTGATGCTTTAAAGAAGAGGCTTAGACATGGACAATAGACTAGTGGTTACCAGAGGGGAGGTGGGAGGGGGAAGGAGAAAGGTAGATGGGTAAAAGGGGTCAAACAAGTGGTGAGAGAAGGAAATCTAACTATGGGTGGAGAACACACAATGTAATATATATATGCCTTACTGCTAAATTGTACACCTGAAACTTACTGGATTTCACTAACCAATGTCACCAAAAAAAAAATTAATTAAGAAATATTTTTTTAAATAAAGGCTTCCAAAACTAGTTCATTTAAAGAAAGGAAGAGGAAGAGGAAGGAGGAAGAGGGAGGAGAAAGAGGGAGGAGGAGGAAGGACAAGGAGGAGGAAGAGAAGAAAGAAGAAGAAAGGAAGAAGGAAGAAGGAAGAAAGGAGGAGGAGGAGGAAGACAAGGAAGACAAGAAAGAAGAAAGAAGAAGGAGGAGGAGGAGGAGGAAGAGGGAGGAGGAAGGAGGAGGGAGGAGAGAGGAAGGAGAAAGAAGGAAGAAGAAAGGAGGAGGAGGCTTAGGCTGGCTCCTGCTGGTACCTCTGAGGTAACACGATGAGGCTGGTTCTGGAAGTGCCAAAAGAAGCTGGAGGCTGAAGTCACTTCCAGAGCTGGGGTCACCAGCTGATGCTTAGGAGAAATACTATTTTCAAATTGAGGCCAAGAAGAATGGTACAAATTGAAAAACAGGAAGAAAGTCTCATCTCCTCTCCCACTACCTAACCTTCAATTCCTTCAAGTCCTACTCTAATGCATTGTAGAATCTGGCAAGGAAATCTTAGGAAAAAAACTAACAGAGTCACAGCCCTAGCACCAGAGAGTAAAGTCAAAACCAAGGACATGGATGGAGCTGAAAGACAATAGATAAATAACTGACAAACTTATTTACTCAGAAAAGTGAAGGTTGATTGCATCGTAGTTAATGGCACAAAAATCAATGTGGAATAAAGTATCTTAGAGAATATAAGAATTATGGAGATTTATACATGAACAAATAAGCACATTTGAGCAGAAAAAAGAAAGCTGTCTCATACTTACAGAATGACATGCAGAAAGATGGGGAAAAAAAAGAAAAAAGAAAATTTAGGCCTATTGGAGAAAAGTTCTATTTAAAAAGGAAAATGACACTAGTATGAAAATCATAATCATAATATTTAAAGTTTTACATAATTACATTACATTCCAGGAGTAAGAATTGGCCCTTACATTAGTGCCACAGACCATCATGAAATGTCCCACAAGACCCTGCTGCCTAATAACTAGGATTACTGGGCTCACATACCCATGAGTAAACACTACTCAAGATGTGCCCTAAAGTTAAGATAGACCAACAGTGACATCTGCTGCCACGAATTTAGTTTTAAAAGGGTCACTTCTAACATTTTAAAGTTGTCTCTGCCAAACCACTGGGCTTCTGCTGTGATGAGTCAGCACTTCTGGAACTTCTGTTTGTCATCTGTGCTATTAGAGGATTTTCTAAGTGAACACAGAACATGGGAAAATGAGAGAATATTTGAAAATGTAACTAAAACAAACAAAAAACAGTGGGGGTGGAGACATAAGTGATGAGAAAAAGAGACTTCACATTCTCTTCTCATCCTGTTTTTCTTTTGGCTAGTAAATCCAAATTAATTTCGTAGTTGTTAGCAAGTATAAGCATGTCCTCAGTAAAAAGAAGGATTAATTTAATTGTTGCCAGCTTCAGTGGATTCCAATCTAAAATTTACAGCATAGTATCCAGACCAGAAAAAAAAGGTCAAATGTTCAAAGGAAAGTATGTGGAAATTGTTTAGAGTTACTCGCTTAGGAAACCTCTTCCTAGTTAGTTATCTAATTGTTTACCTTGATTATCCCTCCCTCAACATCTGCTGACCCCCAGGCTTTTTCTTTTCTAAAAGCCAATAGAACAGAAGGTTTGAATCAAACACCAGAGCTGAAAAAAAAAAAAAAAAAAAAAAAAAACGTGATCACCAGTGTAAAGTGGTCAGTGACTCATTTATATAAACGAACAAATTCAAGAAAATCATGGGTTAATTTATTTGCTTGAGAAAAAAATGGCAACTGATAATGAATCCCAATTCTGGTTATTATGAAAGAAGATGAACAAGAAAGTCAGATGTTGCAATGAAAGAGAACTAAATTAAGAGTTCTAATATAGGTTCTAATCACTAACTAAATGTATCATCTTGAGGAAATCATATTATCATATAAAAATCCTGTCTCTTCTGCAAAATGAAAGCATTAAACTATATGAGAGATGGAAAATGGGTTTTAACTCATTTTCCTTCTTAGATTAACTAGCAATGGCTGCTTATAAGTAACTATAAGCTGCATCTCACTGGCAAAGATGCTGACCAATTAGCAGAGTCTGCTGTGAACAGTATAAACATTGAGTGGCAGCATGCGTGCCATGTATATACCAAACTCAGACTAAATTATTTCTCCCATCTTTTTTGCAGCTATAAATTCTGCTGTTGGCTCTCATTTTTAGTGCCTAATATGTTTCAGCTATACAAATGCTCAACAGACATTATTTCCAATCTTCACAATATTTTTAAGTCAAAAAACTTAGAAACATTAAATAATTTTCTCAAAGCTACACAACATATGTGGACTCGGTTACTAACATAATATCCCAACATTCTCTATTATGAATAAAATCTTAACTTCTCATACTTTGGATCACATCCCCTACCTAGCCTCTTCAAATACAAAAGCTATATTTTAAAATTGTTGTCTTGTTTGATGATATGATAATACACCCATATTCCTACAGAAAAAAAGATGAAGATTTTGACATGAAATTTGCCTAGCCCATATAAACATGAAAGGGCAGGTCAGGAGCTTCAGGGAGAACGTGTCCAATAAAGTGGGTTTTTTTTTCCAACAAATAGACTAAGAAGGATTGTATGTTGAAAAATTAAAAGTGACAAAGGAAGAAACAATAGTTAAAAGTCATGCTCAACTTTAAAGCAAATAGAATTCTAAACAAATAAAATCATAGGGATACCAAATCAAGAATTTAAAAGAATCACAAAATCAGGACATTGTATGCTACATCAATTGGGTCCACATGGACAACTTAACTGGTACAGTGCTCAGGGATGTGTTAGGAGCATGTCAGTGCTCGACAGAAATTCTTTGATGACGATGATGGTTTACGAATAATTCAGAAATAGAAATATTTTTAGAAGCTTTGTTGCGACATTTTGGACATCTTTTTAGGTTATAATGTTCAAGTACAGTAGTAAGCAAGATGCTCTCATTTTCAGTTAGAACTAACTCTTCCCATTAGATAGCAGAATCCTCAGAAATCTTTGAAAATGTCATCACAAAACTGGTCTATGCTGACTAATTACAGAATTATACACTGATGATTTCAGAATACATATTCAGAAATGTTGGAAATTACCCAGCTATATGGATCAGTTAAAAGTATTAGGAAACCAAGTGCAAGAATATACCCATAGATGAAAAATGATTATTAGTAGCCAGATTGGATTTCCTATCAAGGTATCTCATGGTCTATGATTAGATGACTAATTCATTCATGTTTTGAACATTTACAGTTCACCTAGTATGAGCTAGCATTCTAATAGTCACCAGGAACACATAAAATAGTCCTAACTGAGTAGACACCTAATTTGAGACAGGTACATAAATAAATTAAAATACAAAGTGACAAACCAACTGGATTATGTCTGAAGTACATATGTATTACACGTATTACATGTATTACATGTATTACATGAAAGTGAAGTAATTAATTTTCTCTCATGAGATAAGGGAGGGATCAGAAAGGTACATAAGTACTGGGCTGAACTGAAGATGCTCAATGTTTCTTAGACCAGTAACTTGCATGTTATTTATGTGATATTAAGATAGCAGAAAGTATTACAACCAAAGTCATAGTCTCTTAGTCTGGCCTCACTCATATACAAGATAGCTCTGCCAAAAGTAGTTAATAACTGCATGGGGGAAATGGCACTTGCATAATTATGTAAAGCAAAGTTTTACATTATTTTTCATCCTTGCTATTATAAGACAATGTCATTCCAAAATGTGAGGGCACATCATGGTATCATGCACTAAGAAAGTCAACACAAGAAACTCCTACAAAGAGTGTTATTCCACATGCGCTCTGTGACTAATTCTGTTTGTGGAATGAACTGAGCCATGGTCACAGGTCACATTCAGCCAGCCAAGAGAATGTTTCCAGAGTGTAATTGTTCTGGGCATCGAGACACTTTACAGCGTGTTCCCATTGCTTTTTGATACTTTGTGGCCAGGAGACTGCTGAGAAAATATTATTCACCAGAATTAGACTGGACTAGTCAACCACCTAGTTATTACATCTCTATGTCAGCACAAGTGGTGTCTGCAACCGAACTTCCCAGATGTTTCTAATTTCTCTACCTTCTGAACTACAAGTTGGGTTTTTTCCCCTGACTTTGAAACATTTTAAACAAAGGACTTTCTGTAATGTCTCAGGAAACTTACAAAATTAAATCCTGGCTATATCAGAATAAGAGTCCTGGCTCTCCTGCTTGCCACATTGACCTGATTTCTACCTTGCTACTCATACTACCTGTAAGATTCTCTCAACAGAGTTGCTAGCCCCGGGAGTCTCATTCACTCTCTAAAGATTTCCATCTGGCTAACAAATAGAAAAGCATAATTGAATTTGGAAGATAACTACATGTTCTCCGTTGCTATACAACCTAAAATAAATGCTACTTCAAACTAAGGCCTCAATGTTGATAAAAATGATCAAGTCACATACCTCTAAAACCAGCAATTGCATTTATATAAAATTCTCCAAAGATTTTCACACATGTTCACAAGGAAGCATATACAAGGATATTCACTACAGCATGGTTTGTAAGAGCTAGAACTTAGAAACAACCTAAGCATCTCTCAGTGGGGTACTAGTAGAATATTTTATGCAATATTTACACAAGAAATAATATTCAGCCTTTATATAACTAGGTAGCTCTTTATATAGAATAATATGAAAAATGCCTATAATAATTGTTAGATTAAAAAATAAGAGGGAGAAGAGACCAAAATGGCATAGATGATAGAGGCTCTGTTCGTCCCTCTGGTGACCAAATCAAAGTTGTGATGGAAAAAGGAGCAGCAGCAAGGGAAAATCACCTGGGATCTTTGAACAAACCATGCAACTAGGGAGAAACCCAAGAAAACACCCTGCAAGGGCAAAAGGTAGGACAGGGCGAGGACACGGGGCAACCTGGTCTCCAGCAGCTGAGTGAGACAGAGGCTGCAGCAGCGGCAGACGCCTCTTGAAGGGGCTGCGTCCACGAGCAGATTTTCACAGTGACAAACCTGCTTGCTCTGAGCACCAGTGCCTGTTTAGCTGCACACAGGGGGCACCAGGGACTTACAGGGAGACATTGTTGGAGTGAGGGCCGAGGCAAGTCTCACTCTGTACAGAGGTGTTAGCAGTATTGATTGTTCCCTGCTGAGCCCTCCCCGCCAGTGTGCGGACAAAGTGCCACCATTGCCGTGAGGTCATCGGACTGGATGGTCCAAGTTTATCCTCAGCGAGTCAGGTGCTCCTTGCTGAGCAGCAACTAGAATCACACTGGAGGCAGCTGGCCTTGGTTTCTGGTGTGGCCTTTTGAGACAACTATAAGCACAGCATCTGTGGATTGCTTGCTTAATCTTAACAGGTGGCCCTGGAGGAGCAGAGGCTTGGGCTAAATTTGAATTTGGCCTGTAGCTGAGCCCCTCTCAAGACTGTGCCACTGGACACCTACTTCACAAATCCACACTAATAAGACTGCGAGACTTAGGAGCTTTGCTTAATACATAGAAACAGACACAGAAAGGCAGCCAAAATGGGAAGAAAAGCAGAAACCATATGAGAGAACAGAACAGAGATCCAGATATAATGGAATCAAGTAATCTAACAGATGCAGAGTTCAAAACACTGCTTATAAAGATGCTCAATGAACTTTTGGTTAAATTCAGTGAGAACTTCAACAAAGAGATAAAAAACATAAAATGAAAACGGAAATTATAAAAGGGAACCAGTCTGAAATGAAGAACACATTATCTGAGATGAGAAGTATGTTAAATAGAATAAACAAAGGAATAAACAGAGTGAATAAAAAAAAAATCAAATGCCCTCTCTAGAGGATGGGAAAGCCAAGGACACTCAATCAGAATGGCAAGAGATAAGATGCCAAGACTACAAAAATAATTTAAGAAGCATATGGGATACTATTAAGGGTCCAATTATCTGTCTGATCGGCATAACTGAAGAAAATCAAGATGCTGAACAGCTGTTTGAAGAAATAATGATGTAAAACTTTCCTAAACTGATGACGGAAATGGACATAAAATCCCAGGAAGCCCAGAGAATTCTAAAAATCAGGGATCTGAAGAGGCCCACATCAAGACACATCATAATTAAAATGCAAAAGGTTAAATACAAAGAAAGACTATTAAAAGCAGCAAGAGAAAAATAGTTACTTATAAGAGAAAATCCATAAGACTGGCAACTGATTTCTCAAAAGAAACTATGCAAGACAGAAAGGCTTGACAAAAAATATTTGACAGGTTGAAGACCCAGGATCTACAACCAAGAATACTTTATCCAGCAAAGCTATCATTTAGAGTTGAAGGACAGATAAAGAGCTTCCCAGACAAAAATAAGCAGAAGGATTTTATCACCACCAAGCCAGAATTACAAGAAATGTTGGAGGGACTTCTTTAAGAAGAAAAAACATGTATCAAAAACAGGAATAATGAATGGTAACAACTACATTCCTATCAATAAGTATCACAAATGGAAAAGAATTAAGTGTTCCAACTAAAAGAGTGGATAAATAGAAAGGAAAATAGGACCCCTACATGTTGCCTATGAAAGACTCACTTCAGATTAAAAGACACAGACTAAAATGAAGGGGATGGAAAAATATATTGCTTTGATGGACCTAGAAGGTATTTAAGTCAGACAGAGAAAGATAAATACTATGATTTCACATATATGTGGAATCTAAGGAATAAAAAGAACAAACTAATCAAAAACAGACTCACAAATATAGTGGACAATTTGGTGATGTACAGAGGGGAGGGGAGTTTGGGGGCTGGAAGAATGGGGTGAAGGGTTAAAGAAATACAAATTAGTGGCTAATGGATGGACATGGGGATGGGGAGCATGGCATAGGGAATGCAATTAGAATGAATACATTGGCTAGGTGGAGGGTCAAGGGAGGGAGGGAGCAATTGGGGTGAGGAACTGTTTTACGACCTATATAGATGTCTAACCAATGTACTGTATACATGAAACTAATTAACATAAGTAAATAAATAATTTTTAAAAATAATAAGATAAAGAACTAGGTCAATAAGTATGTGAACACATACAATATATACCGTATTTAACTTTTTGTCACTTTCAAATTTTAAAATCTTGTCATATGCAAGTAGCATCTATTCAAAAATTAAATGAGTGTGGTGAAAATAAAGCAAAATCAAGGTTTTAAAAAATGAGGCCCTGAAGATTTACACCCAAGAACTAGTGGAAAAGCATCATGAGAGACATGGTGCAAGGGGGGAAGAAGGAAGAAAAAGAAAATTAGGAATCCTAGCTTCCAAAGCACGGAAGGATCTGTCTCTAATTCTCGCCAGTGAAATTTCCACCTTGTGTTGCAGGCTGGCCTGTCTCAGCTCTGATTCTTTGCAACCCCTCAGGAGTGGCGTCTGACACCTGACTGCAGACTCTCCTCTTCCATGAACTGCCTGCTCCTGACTCCTGACATGGTCATCGTTCACTCCTCCTTGCTCTCAGAAGGTTTTTCTTCTCCCTCCTCCCTAAGATCTTTCTTCAAGGCTTTGGCAGTGGCCATTTCCCAGAGCTCAAGGACTAGTCCTCAGTATTCCAAATACTCCCTTGATGACATATTTCACTCACATTTTATTTGTAAACAACTGCAAAACTACACCTCCATTTGTCTACCTTCTCTAATTAGTCTCTTGTCTTCCTTTTCCTGTTTTCATTCTATTGCCTTCCAATACATACCTATTCTCTGACTGCCTACAGAGAATTTCCACCCATTGCTATCTGAACACTGAACAATGAACTTCCTCAATCTCTCCTGCTCTCATGTTTTATATGTGTATGTGCATTTCCTTCAAAACTAAATGTCAAATTCCTCAAAAATAAGAAGATCTTTAGTTGTCTTAGTATTCATGCCCTCCTTCCACCCTTCCTCCAGCCAAGAATAATGTTCTATACCATACTGTTACCCAATAAATTTTTTGAATATATTTTTATGAATAAACAATTCCCTTCTCATATAAATTCCAGATTTAAGATAAAATTCAGTATGCAAAGTAGAATACAGGAATTTTATTTGTACATTATTGATTTATTTCTAAATTTTTCCACAATGGATTTGAAACAGTCTAGGTTAGAATCATTTGTTTAATGTTTTCTTTTTCACTAGAATACGCTTTTTGAGGTTAAGGCCTATGTGCTATTTGTTTTCTTATTGCTAGGGACTAACTCCCATTAGAAGCTTATAATAGTGCTTTGAAAAGAGTGAATATAAGAAAAAAGAAATTACATGATCAGAAGTATTTTCTAAAAAGGATTTTAACATTTAGTAAATTAATCCTTTTCTAATAAAAGTAGCGTGTAATTCAAATGGGATAATTGGTCTGTCACTATTGTAGCAGGGATGAGTGAAGCCCACAAATTCAGATATGCAATAAATGCAGATTTATTTCCTATTACTCCATTAAGTCATTATTGCAGAGGCAAGCTGGAAATGTCAACTTGAGCCTTTGTAAAGATTCCCCCAATTCTCCAGGGTAGTTTTGAGGCTTAAGGATGAGGGAGACAGAAAACTAATATGGCCCTGAAGTCATTTCACTAAGTCCATCATGTCACAGCATTATGGTCTTTCAGGTGCAGCTTCTTCACCATTCTTGGAGCACAGGAATCTGTCCACAAAGTTTCCCATTCCCCATCTGCTAAAAGCCTCATAGAGTTATTTACTTGATAGTATCTTACCAAAACCCACCTTCTCAAGGGCATTGCCAGGAGGCGCAGTGGACCACTCATATCTTTAGTACACCATGGACCTTCTAGGATTTCTCTTCCCTGCCCAATCTATTTCTTTATAATCTCAAAGCAATTCTCCCTTCAAAAATCCAGCCAAGACACATTCCTTTGCATTCATGTCCATTTAATTTTACTGATTTCACAAATCCTCCCTCCATTATGAGGTTTAGATTTCTAAAACAAAAGCCAAGTTTTATACTTCTACCTGGCCACATCCCTCCACTGAGACAAGGAGCCCAGAACTGAATGTTTACTTGAACAGAAGGAAAAAAGAAAAACTACAATGCGAAGTTTAAAAACTAGGTTACCATGTCAATATATTATCCCGCTCTGTTTTTCCCAGATCTTTCCATCACTTTCTTGTCTTCTCTTTTCTTTTTCATTTTCACTACATTCCCACTTCATATCTCCCTTTTCTGGACACTCATCATCTCATACTTGGATTACAATAGCCTCCTTGAGTCTCCCATTTATCCAGACTTCATCATTCCTTTCCTCTACAAAAACATTTATCATGGCTCTGTATAATCTTCTGTTGTCTGTTGCAGGAACATAAATTCTTCTGCCAACCTGAAAAATGTGCAATAAGTTATTTCAATCTAATAACTTATTGTCACCTGATTCCAAGCACTCAATCTCTTTTCCAAGACTAGTCCTCATGCTCACCATGCTCATTTCTGCTTCTGTACTTGGCTCACATTGTTTCTCTCACCTTAAATGTCTTTAACCATTTTCTCCTCTAATGTAAATTTTATCCAACTTTTAGGACCAATTCGAGATTCACTACCTCATGCAGTCTCTCTCTACTTTTATTATACACAATAATTTCACCACAGAGCATGCTTTATCCAAATTAATATTTAATTATATATTATGTATTTCTTGAATTACATTTTAATTATTTCACATATTTTGTTCTTTGCTCCCTTCACTAACTGCAATCTCCCTGAAGACTATGAATATACCTTCTAAACTCCTTCCTTGTACCTAAAAATAGAATCTGACATGTAATAGACATCAAATTAATATTTGTGTGGTGGGATGATCATGTAAATTCCTTGCCAATGTGGCCCCTCCCAACTTCTGCCTGCTTCCCTGGCCCCCAGCATTCACACATACACGTCCTTCTAACTGATATCCTTCCTCAAAACAGGGGGCAGGGAAGGAATTCTATACTTGACACATCAGAATAAAGTTGTTTCAGCAGAAATGCAGAAAGAAAAAAATTAAGGATGGAACTGATTCTCAGCTCTTGACTTTCAAAATAAAGTTTTAAAGCCCACATAGAGACAACAGAAAGTCTATAATTTAGAGCATAAAATATATGCTTTAAACAAAGGTAGGGTGGTTAAGGAAGAAATAACCTTTCTCATTTACAAAGGATTTTTTAAAAGAATAATATAGTGAGATGCTTATGTGAGTCACTTAGAAGGGACTCTGCCCTCCCTTACTCCCACTTCAAGTAGGTGGAAATAGAATCTCTAAGTTGGAGTACTGAAAGCTTATTCTTTGTTTCCTACCCATTGCCTTGGGAAGAAGCAAGCTACCAGGCTCCAAATAAGCAGTGGCATGAGAGAACAGAGATGGTTGCATGGATACTTGGAGGGCTTAAAGGGTTCAAGAAGTATGAAGTAACTTAAGCTAAATGAGTGAATGAAACTTATTTTCACTTTCAAAAAAAGGACATGCAGAAGAATATTAAATACACTGAGTGTACTGCAAAACAACTAGATTAAACTTTCTGCCACTAGATAGAGGTGCAAAATGAAGCTTAAGTTGAGTTACAAAACAATAAAGACAGTTACTCTGCATATTCAAATTTGTTGCCTGAGAAATGTCATATCTACTATATTTATTGATTGATTAATTCATTAACTGATGGATCCATGATAAAACAACAAAAGTTAGGGTTAGACTCAGAAGTTGAAGACAATTTCTAAATGGTTCTAAGTTCGTTTTAAGAAATCTGTTAAAATTTTTATAAAATTTAAATAATACAATCGTTTCTATCAGAAAAAACTTCATCCAAAAAGTACAATGCTAATTAATAACACTTATTTTCACACCTATAAATATAACATTTAGATGAGAAAACATGTGGTCACATAACATAAACATTATGACAGCATAGGAGTATATTAAACCATATTATTAAAGCATTTGTTTTCTTATACAGGCTAGGATGCATAGAATATAGGCAAATGAGACAATGATTTTAAGACTAAAAATAAATTTATCATCTTGAGTCTTTTTACAAAGCTATCAATTGCCACCATTCACAAAGCTTGAAAAACAAGAATTTTACCTGTGTAATCTTTAGATAATCATATAATGGGTTTATAAGGCCATGGGGCTATTGAAGAAGAGTACAGAATGTTGTAAATGTTTCAAACCTGTATAAAGTATTCAACTTATGCTTGAAATATATAGACCATTTCCCCTTATGCATAATTTCTCTCCCAATTTTACCAACAGCATTCTGTCAACCTAGTACCCTAAAACCACAATGATGGGATAATATCAGTCATTTGTTTCCTTTTACAGTCTATGAGTTATTAGCCAAGAGCACAGCTGGATGATTAACTACTTGTCTTAGTGTAAACTGTTCCAGTTATGTCCTCACTGCCAGAATTCTTTTTTTCATTTTTGAATTATTACTTTTCCTGGCAAGCATATTATTAGCCTTACATCTAGGTAGTTAACTGCCAATTGTAAACAATGTTATTCAAAGTATCAGCTTCCTTATTCTGAATAAGCCTAGTTTTTACTTGGTGAGGAAATGCTTGTTGTAAACCACTAAATATTAGCAGGAAAAAAAACTCCATTTTTTGAAATTAAGAATCCAAACCCACATCCAGGTCAACAATTAAATGTTATAAGCCTGATTTAGATGCATTTTCACGTTAAATATTTTGGAGGTTTTCCATCTCACTGAAAAATGTTTAGGTTACATTTTTAAGTATTAATTTTAAGTCATTAAAAAGAAAAGCAAAAATTTAGATCTTATACTGTGTATAATCTTTGAAAGAATAGGTCTTCCTCAAGAAGATATCCTTTGAAGCAGATGGAAAGAAATTATATCATCTCTTCTAACAATGATTTCTAAATAGTAGCCTGAAAACTATGAGAAGCCTCAACTAAGGCAAATGCCTTGCTAGAAAATACTGTCCTCCTCAGATATGCCTCCCATATCTTCTCCTGGCCACTAGACTGACATTTACAGCCAAGTCTTACTATAACCTGACTCAAGAATTTCTCTCTCTGCTGATGAAAAATGAGATTTTTTCACCAAAGTTGCTGCAAGACCTGGCTAATGTGAACTGGCTAATGTAACCAGGACAGCATGCCTGGAAGTGGCTCTAAAAGGTCCTGAACCAGGAGGCGACCTGAAATTAAAGCTGGATTAGGGAAAGTTTGTTGATATGGGGGCACTCTCTGGGATTCAGGATATAATGCCCTGACAAGTTCTGATATGCTGCTGTGATGGCTCTTAGAAGTTTAGAAAAAATAATAGACTTTTATTGATTAAATTTGAAAAGGTAGAACTGCCCTGAGTACTGCAAAAAAAAAAAAAAAAAAGAAAAGAAAAAAAGCAAATTTCTCAGAGACGTGAATATGCTAGAATGAGTCTATTGCATAAGACTTGAGAACCTACCAGCTGACTCTCCTTGGGAGGGTCTGGAGAACACTTCATTAACTATGGTAATAAGGAATGCACTGGAAAGAGACATGTCACCATTACTGAGAAGCTTAATAGTGGTTCTTGGTTACAGGCTGAGGCAGATGGCAGGACATGCTGTTATGGAACTTAGATCCCTTTTATCAGTGAGGACAGCAGGATTCCAGAGTAGCAAAGACAGATGGCAGCACTTAGTTGTCAGAGGCAAGGTGCATAAAATAACTAAAGTTGGCAGCATAGTTGAAATGGCATCCAGTACACCCTGACCCACAGAGAACTATCATGATGACTAACAGACCACAGTTTGTAAGAGGGAGAGAAATAGGCAGTAAACAATAGATCTTTTGAGGGCTATTGAATTCAGGACCTAAACTGACTCCAACAACAGGGACACAATAGTACACCCCACCACAGGTAAGATAGGAAATGAAGAACAATACTGCATTCCAGGTGGAATGACAGAGTTTAGTGCCAATTTCAAAGACTTGAAAAGTGAAGGAAAGGTGTTTCCCATTAAGAATACATTTAAATTCACCAGTCTCACCATAAAAAATTCAGATGGACCATTACAGGTGACAGTGGATTCTACCATTTCATTAAATATTAGTCACAATTTCAGTTTTAGGCTTTTTGTTTTTTTTGCTTTTGTTTTATTGTTTTGCTAAATGTGGTATTTGTATAGATCAATATGGCCTCTAGGGTATGGATTGGAGCTACTGATTTGGCGAATACATGACAGAAAAGCTCAAAAGCAGTTCTCATTCACATGAGATGAATAACATACATTTATTGCATCACCCAGGGGTATGTTTAATCACCTTTCTTTTGTTATTGTATAGTCCTAAGGAAACTGAATCATCTGGACATTCCATATAACAACTCATTGGGCTAACATAGTGCTAACATCATGATAAATAGACCTGATGAGCAGAAAGTAACAAGTATTTTGAATATCCTAGTAATACACATGAGCTCCTAAAAATGGGCAACAAGTACTACAAAGACTCAAGGTCCTGATAGGTTCAGTAATCTGGGGTATGCTAAAACATCCTTTTCAAAATAAAGAATAAATTGCATTTTGTGCTTCCTACCACATAGAAAGGACAGCAGTAGGATGCCTTTATGAAGACTGTTTCAAATCACTTTCATGCAACTCACAAGGAGGCTTTGTAGTATATCTATGCTAAAGTACAAATAGTCCTGTCTCTTGGGCCACCGAGCCCATCAGACCTCATAGTACTAAAAGAATTTACATTAATCTACATAATTAATATTATGTAGAGTTTCTTGCAAGGCCCAGTAGGATAGCTGCAACACAGACCTCTAGGGTTCTGGATCAAAGTCATACTAGCCGCAGAGAGAACTATATATTATTTAAATATCAATTATTAGCATCCTATCGGGACATTATATTATTATAAAAGAAAGAATAAAGAATATATATCCATGAAAAACATGGGATAAAAATTTTTATAAATATACACTCAGATTATACCAAGCGGCAACAAATACAAGGCAGAAGTAGATAAAACAATAGTTAAGAAGACTGTAATACAATTTCCTCAAAAATGATAGATCAAGTAGAAAAAAAAATGAGCAGAAATACTGAAAACCTAAACAATGTAATTACATATAAAAGGTATAAAACTATACATATGAAAAGCAGAAAGTATTTTATTTTCGAATACCCATAATTATATGAAAACAAAGCAGAGTGCTGGGGTACAAAGCCTCGATTAATCAAAAGGACCAATATCATTTAGATTCTCTTAGTATAATGCAAGAAAATTATATATTGGGAAGCAATATAGTTTAAAAATAAATCCAGCACAAAAAAAATTAGAAATGAAGAAACAGGAAACTCAAATAAAATAAGAAAATAACAAATAAAAGGGTAGAAGTACAAAAAACAAAAACAGAGAAGATAGTTCTTTAAAAAATATTTTTACAAAATGTCTGATAAGACTTATAAGAATAATAGGTATCTGACATAAAATACAAAATGAAAAAGGGAAATTAAAAGTTTGTGGATGAGCTATATGCTAATAATCTTAAAACCTAGAGGAAATGCATAGTTTCCCAAAAGAGTATAAAATGACAAGTTGTACAAACAGAAATAGAGATCTTGAAAAAAAGAATAAATACTGAAGAAATTTATAAGGTAGTCAAAAAAAGTCAAAGTCTATACAATAGTTCTTTTTTCTTCCCAAGATTAAAATCTTTCATAAATTTTTTAAAATTTCCTTTTAGGATTATCTAGGAACTTCAACATGCTTTTAAATATTCTCAGTAATTGTGAAATGATTGTCTTCTTCCCTATCTTAAAGGTAATGCATCTAAAGTTTCTCCATTCAGTTTTAATATATAATATTTATCAATTCCAAGAAGTTTCTTTCTTCTAGATTTCCAACAGTTTTTTAATCATAAATGTGTTCTGAGCTTTATCAAATGTTTTTCCTCATATATAACTGAAATCATTATATACTTCTACTTTTAGTCAATGTGGTGAATGATTCATAAATTTTTCTGATACTGAAGCTTCCTCACATTCCTAGGATAAACCTTAATTGACTGACGTACTTTTTATTCATGCTATTTATGAATTTATCATAAATTTATTCAATATTATTTATTTACTGAAATCATCATCTCAAGTATGTGATCACCCACCTAGAAGAATATACACTGTCAACAGCTTCTTAGGACTAATAAGAGAGTTCAGAAAGTTTATCAAATATAAAATCGGTTTCTTTACATTATGATTTATCTCAAGTTGTGGGGTACTGGGATTTGGCTAAGGGGAACTGGAATTGGTGACTCATTCACTTTGAGTTTACTGGGTATATTTGGGTTCACAGCCACTTCCACATGTAGAAAATTGGCTGCTAGCCTTCTCAGAATAGGAATGACTTCAGGAATCCTACTACAATCCACTGTACTGACCCACCTGTCATTGTGACACAGAGCCATAGGCTGAGTGTCTGACATTTCCCAATAGGAAATATCTGCACAAAGGAAGGGAACTAAGGCTTTAAATATACACAGCCAGAAATTCATCTGGGGAAAATTCTGCTAATCATATATTTATAAAATTGTAGGCAGAGGACCCAGTTTTTGCCCATGCCTAAACAAAACAGAGGCAATCTCCTGTCAGGAATATACATGATAATGCCACTAATACAGCTATAAAGACACTACACATTTTTCCCTTCCTTGAATTTTATGAAATAGTATTTATCAGAATTCCTGGGTTTGTAAGACAAAAACCTGTAGCTTCACCAGTAGCTATGAGCTTATGTGTGTGTGAACTACCTTGTATTCCAATTATCAATAACAATTTTTTGACTAATCATGCAAGAGACTCAATTACCTTTCTATTCATTCTATAAATGGAATATATTATAAAACTGCACTTAAAGAGGTGATTAAAAGCATGTAGCAACTTCCAGTTTTAGCTCTGACATATAAAGACCTTGAAAACATCATTCCCAACCTTATAATAAGAAAATACAATAAATTGAAAATTAATGACTTCTTGGGCCCATCAGAGAATTGAGGTTGCAATTTAGAGAACTGCTGAGAAACACGGCTGAGATCAGTTTACCTGGTGCAGAAAGTGCTGGAATCATAAACTGGTAGGAAAACTTAAAAGGTAATTTTGACAAATTTCTGTAGGCTGAGTGTAGACTAGCCTGAGAGTAAGAAACTCTTGGGGACTGCAATTTTAGGGGTTCCCAACTCTGGAGACCCCACCAGTCTCAGTAAAGAGTTGAGAAAAATCACCTCATGTCTTTGGCAGTAAGAGAAAAGTAACCATTACAAAATAGGTCTATTTCATTCACCATAAGAAAGAACTACTCTCCAGTGAAAAAGACTGAACTATATAGGTTTGTAGGTAGAAGGGCAATTATCCAACTTGTAAAGTTCACAGCCCAGGGACACAGGCCTACTAAAATACTCAGATTTAATTATAAGATTATAGAATACTTCCCCTCCTCCACTCCTTATTACTTGCAATATAATAGCTCTAGATTAAAGCTGAAAGAGATGCAAAGCTAAGACTTTATTCAAGAACTTCTCAGGGAAACCCAAAAATAACAGCAGCGACAAAAACAAAAACACCAGAGAAATTTGAAGCCCCTGGCACCTACAGCTATAATAATCATTAAACTCACAGCCAGATTAATAGAAAATCACATAATAAGGTCCTATTTACCTAAATTCCTGTTACATGATACTCATGTACAGCTTTCAACGACAACAAAATAATAAAAAAAATAAGGCTTTTTAACCATATTAAAAGACAGGAAAAAACACAGGCTGTAGACACAAAGCAAGTACCAGAACCAGACTCAGATATGACAGATTTTGGAATTATCAGATAGGGAATATAAAATAACTATAAATAATATGATAAGAGCTCTAATGGAAAAAGTAAACAAACTATAAGAACAAATGGGTTGTGTATATATCATGCTCATGAATTAAAAGATTCATTAGTGTTAAAATGTCAATTCTTCTTAATTTATGTATAGATTCAGCACAGTCCCAATCAAAATACCTGCAATCTATTTTACAGATATTGACAAACTGGGTCTTAAACTTATATAGAAAGTTAAAAGGCCCCAAATAGCCAACACAATACTGAAGAACAAAGTTCTTCAGTTCAAAGTTCAAAGCAATAAACAAATTGTAGGACTGACACTACCTTACTTCAATAATCCCTAAAAAATTATAGTAATCAAGAGAGTGTGGTATTGGTGAAAGAAGACACATAGATCAATGAAATAGAACAGAGGGCCCAGAAATAGACTCACACATATATGTATGCAACAAAACTTCAAAAAAGAAGCAAAACCAATTCAGTGGAGAAATACTAGTCTTTTCAAGAAAGAGCAGTGGAAGTCCATATGTAAAAAAGAGGGAAAAAAATCCGTAGTTGTGATCCTCTGGCCTCAGTGCTGTCACAGATGCTAGTAATTTAGTACATTTCTCTGATTTATGTTTCCAGTATCAAGTATTTCGGATGTGTTTAAGTCATCTTCACAATGCAGTAGAAAGAATTCATACTGCCCACCAAGGCCCTTTGAATTACTAAAAATAATCAGTCATCTGTTTTTTATGACAGTCTTTACTTGGATAGGTCTTGCTTTTAAGCAGTCTGGATTTTAACAGATTTTAGCTTTTAAGTCAAACACTTTAATTTAGGAAAGAGATTTTTTTTCAACTCTTCTACCTTCAAGTATCTATTATAATACCCTCACCCTCATTCCCATTCCAGTTTACATAAACAAATATTACTTTGTTTTCCATTGTTTCACAGCAACCCTGTCTATTGGCTCAGTTACTGTCCTCTTCATTTTTATAGATGAGAAAACTTTTTGAGGTTAAAGAAAAAAAGATACACAAGTTACTTGTGAGTATGCATAATTGTGTTATTCTTGTGTTTGCAGTCTAAAAACACATCTTAAATGCAGTGTTCTATTCAATAATTCTGAGTTCTTTAGGTATCCTGTTTCCCATGATAACATCCTTAATGAAACACCCATGCAAATAACCGTGGGCTGAGTGACAACTGCTGAAATATATAACACTGTGCAGCATATATCAACGGCTTATGTTAAGAAAAATCACTAGTTGTCTGAGGAAAAAACATACTACAATTATACTGAAATTCATCACAAGAAAAAAGACCAATTCACATGTAAGCAAATATCGAGATCATTCAGCAATTAAATTCCTGCTAATATGCTTTCCCATGTGCATTATCTAACACTGAATGATGTCAACATCTCTATTGGAAGAGAATTTTGAACAGTCTAGTACATAAAATCACCAGTCCACCTAAAAAAGTTTATCATTATGGTATTAAATTGGAATAATGCCCAAACTTGGTATAAAATAAGTACACAGTAGCATTAAGTGTCGAAAGGAGTTGGATGAGTTTATACCCAAAGGAAAGTCATTAATCTTTTTGCCACAGATGAGACTTTCTTCTTTTTCCTAGTGCATGATGTAGATTCGTATATGCTATCCATTTTGTGGAGGCATCATAAATTAATGCCCCATGGACCACAATTAATTTGGCATATTCAGGTGATCACAAAGAAAAAGGGAGAGTAGCATCACTTGAGAAGTTCCATCCTTCTGAAGTTACTTCGAGTAGAGGTGACTCATCCTCTACAACATAGTAAGCTGAAGTGATTTCCTTTGTACCATGAGAACATCCCTATTGTTGTTGACAGTGAAATAATAACACTAAAATTTATTTTGTCTAGACAACATGCTAAACTCCAGAATTTAAACTATATACTAAAGTCCAGATTAAACTGGAACAAGAAAGTTATTGTGATTTACCAACGATTTACTTAGAACATGTATCACTAATGCTCAAAAATAATATTATGGATGTATTTTTTTGAATTGGCCCAAGCTAATTTGACTCTGAAAACTGTCAACTTCTTTTGATTAATATCAATACCCTCTAATAATCTTTAAATATACTGGCTGACATTAATATAGCTATGTCAACTTTCTCTTTGTTAAGATTTCTTATTTTTTTCCATCCTTTTGCTTTCAAACTTTCTGTGTCCCTATGCTTTACATGTATATTTTGTATATAGCATATAGCTGATTTTATTTTTGTTGTATTTTATTTTTCAATCTGATAATCTCTGTCTTTTAACTGGAGGAATTAGGCATACTTGTTTTGATTTTAAATATTCAAAAATCTTTCTAAAAGATTCTTTTGTATCTGTATATTCTTATTTTTATATTATTTATTAATTGTGTAGTAATTATGAATTTCAATTCAATAAAACTTGTAAAATTGACTTCAGGATTAAGTAAAATCTGTATTATTATAAATAGTATAAAACTATTTCATGAGCATATTTCAAGCTTATGTATGTCCATTTTTTTTTCAAATGATTTAGTATCATTCCAAATTTATATATTATTTATATAACATTAAAATGGATAAAAATATATTTGTTTAAATATATTAAAAAGTTCTGTAATTATATATAAGAAACTATAAAATTTCTGCAAGTACAGTAGTAGGATTTTTCACTTTTAATTTTAAGCCTTACTGTATTAAGGGTTTCACAAAGAGCTTGTATTAGTCACATATATCAGCAAAAACAGTAAATGTAGTTTTCCAAAAAATAGTCATTATAAAATGAAATGTATCCTTTTTTCTAATGAAGCATTTTCACATTAGTATATTGAAAAATTACATTTCAAAGGACAAGACTTGTTGACTTAAGTCGTTACTTCATCTTCTGTTTGTAGACTTTTATTATATTTATACAAAAAAAAAAAAAAAAAGCTTTATTTCTTAGATACTTTCATGAACTCACACCTCTCACATCTGAAGTTAGGACTGTTCCAGAGGGTGAATTTTGCAGGCCAATCGGTTAGTATCAAATGCAATGACTTCACATTTTAGGAAAGTTGACATATTTTAAAAACCAGTTTTTTATATACTACACTTGGCACTAACTTCAGAATGCCCTAGATTGTTCTGGATCATTTCATGGCAAAATTAATTTCTGTATTACCTCACTTTCTCCCCCAGAGGATGCCTTTTTTTCTGTTCAAGCTAAGTTGACGTTAAAATCTCAGCAGGGAAAATATGACTCTTTTAATTTTTATAATAGCCTTTTCAGTCCCAAACATTAGAGTGTTGGTTACAGTTATTGCTCGGTAACTACAAAAGGTTCTTTTCAGTTCAGTTCAGTTCAACATTTATCGATCATCCTGTATACTACAAACTTGCTTAAGCTTAAGAGTTACAAAGATAGCTAAGTGCTCTCTGCTATCAAAATACTCATCATCTAAAAAGGGAAAGAAACATCTAAAGAGAATTTCAATATGAGCACTGAAGACTAAGGATCCACAAGGGACAGGAACCTCTCTATACTTTTCAAAATAAGCATACGCTCTTTTATTACTGAGATAATTAAACATAAATGTAAGATATTGAATAAACTACTTATTTTTTATTTCTACCTCAATCTACTTTACCAAATAGCAATACTTTATAACTATATTTTGCTAGGTAGCTTGGAGGTCTCAGATTTATTCATTGAGCAATAATATGTATAGATTATAAATAATCTATTAATTTTATGGTTGTTTTCTTATCTTCAAAATGGGGGCAATGGCTTCTTCTGTCAACTAATATGTCTGCATTTTGTTTATAGTATAAGTTGTACACAGTTTACCAATGCTTAAATTCCTAAAGAGAGAATATTAATTTTTCAAATTAGTCTGGCTTTTAGAATAATATGAGAGTTTGCCCAGCACAGTATTACTGATTATTACAGTAGACTTATAGGTCTGGAAAAGATATCATGGCTAAGTTGGTCCAAGATCTTGCCTCAAGATAGTATCAAACTAGTTAATAAGCTACACAATTTAATAAAAATTGTGCCATTTGAAAATAATTAGACATCTGGAATTCAGAATAAAGTAAGTAAAAAGGAAAAAATTAGGTTTCTTCTGCATAACCCTTTCTACAAACATGTTAACAAAGTTCCAAGATTAGCGGAGGTCAGTACAGTGGAAAGAAATCTACAGCCCTTCCTGTGAAATCTTTCGACTCAGCCCAAATTTCAACTTGGCTCACTTTTCTTGTCCTCCACAGGGAGAATATATCTCTTTGCTGTTTTCTATTTTTCTGGTACACAGGGTGACTTCATGAATCTAGCTTTTCCACAATGTGTGTAAGCAAATGCTGCCTTTTTAGTCTCAATAAAATATTACACTTTTATTCTTTGATTCTCCTTTATAGACTACTTGAATTTTTTATGCTTATCATCTTTGCATTTTACATGTTGGTTTGTATTGGTATTTGATAACTGCCTAAGATGCATTTTAAATTCTGCTTCTCTTTATCCTTTTCTAGCCTATCAATAATGAAGAACTGATATAATTATTCCACCACCAAATACATGGTATCTTCCACAGTTTACCCAGCATAAGATCTAAGAAGATGAGGCCTCCAGGCTATTTCAGTTGGCAATTTTTTAAATCATATTCTCGATACGTTTTAAAAACAAAATAAAATATAATAATGAGTCTTTACTTGTCCCCCAAAGTGCAGTAACCAAGGATAGCAAAAATGTGGCTACATTTCTCCTTTTCTGGCACACAGAAGATACTGTTAATCAATTATAAATGTATTCTTTCCCTCTGTACCAGATGCAGCCCCAAAATCTTTTTTCAAAATAATGTTCCAGGCAACCACTACTGCTCTATAAATATTGGCACAGAAATAAAACCATACTTATATTCTCTTGTATAGAAAGGTTATTATAATTTTGAATCTATATTAACTATGCAGGTGTGAAAATCTTAGATTAGTAGTTCTCAGTTTAAATGAACTAAATATTGGAATAGTCCACTTTTCCTTTGGTAACTGGCAACACAGGCAAAGCTTTTCTACCTGAAATATGTAAAGCATGCAAGGTGCCAACTCCCATAACTAGAGAATAGATTTTAAAAAAAAAAAGATAAATTTTTCAAATAAATAGTGGTTATTTTCATTTTGTTGTAAGTTATAAGATATATTTAATACGCACCTCACCAATTAAACGTGACTATGTAACTGAGGGTCATAATACCTTACAGGACAAAGTCTAAACATCTTATTCTGATCAAGGCCCTTTGCAGTCTGTTCCCAACTTCTTGAATCTGCTGCATCTGCCACTACTTTCTACCATGTATCCATCAAAACATTATTACATTCCAACCACACTGGACCATACCCAAGCATAGTATGCTTTTCACTTCCTCACACATTTGAAAGTCATTCCTTTTGCCATCAACAACCTTCCTTCCTCTGCTTTACAATTCCTACTTACTTGTTAAGACCCAGGTGAAAACTAGCTCTTCTGAAGCTTTCTTTGAACTTAGACACATCAATCATTCTCACCCAGTGTTCTCAGAGCACTTTGTACACACTTATGTTGCTCTCACTAGATCATGAAACTATAATTAATTTCCTATAAACTACATACATGAGCCTCAAAGACAGGAAACAATGGTGGTTTCATGTTTGTGTCCCATTTCAAGACAGTACTTACACAGGTAGAAACACCATAAATATATTTTGAATGAATAAATGAATGGTTGAACAAATCATACCCTAACTTAAAATTAATTCAGGTTGCAAGCAAAAGCCTTCTTAGGTCCACACTAATCCATTATCAAATTTGTAATTGTGCTCTTTTTGCAAGTCTAACTCAAAAGTAACAACCTTGCAGCTTCTACATTTACCCATTCTAATCCCTTCACTCTTTCTTCCCCATCCCTAAAAGAGGTAGTGAATATGATTGTGAGAGATTTTGAATTAAAAGAAAAAGAACCATGCATCATTACAGAACACATTAGTTAGAAGACTTTTTCCTTTTGTGAATCATTGATCCAATAATTTGTATTGAGTAAATAAGCTGGATTATTTTGAGGCTTAAAGTGTATTTATAAACACAGCTGACCCACTTCTTAAGGGCATAAGTGGTACCCAACAGCTGAGAAAATTCCTTCAAGAGTTACCTGAGTTAAACTTGGAGAGAAATAATCTGTTTATTACTTTTCATCCTTTTTATGATTCTCTCTCTTCCCTAAAGAATATACTTTCCCTGATCACTGTAATGAGGGAAATTTTCCCCTCCTTTACTCCTACATGGCCTGTTCCAAAAGTAACTGCTTGTTTAATGTATATCTTCTTATATCCTACTGTTTACATAAAAGGTGTGAGGCTGTTTACAACAAAGACACATATAAAAAAATATAATTAGAAATAGAAAACAACTGCTATGGAATCAATAAAGTAAACACGAAATTTGTAAGAGCAACTTAAATGCTGTAATTTAGTTTAAATTTTGATTTTTAGCCATCAAAAAGGGTAAAAATGAAAGATAGAATGAGCAATCTAATTCTTGTTTAAAAGACAAAAGAAACACTGAGTAAAAAGTGAATTTTACCCTCAACAATTATGATTACAGTATTTGCTGGAAAAATTATGATTATTATTTATTTTATTCCATTCTACAGGCAAATTGCTAAAACAAAGTGAAGATGATTATACATCAGGCTAAGTTAATATAGTCCAAAAAAAAAAAATCTCATGGTCCAATTTTTCCAAAGATAGTTCTCAGAGTATCTAGGAAAGTAGCTCTGAATTCTATCAGAGTTTTGAACCCTTTTGAGAGTTCTGAACCCTTTTAAGTAT
Source organism: Eidolon dupreanum (assembly GCA_028627145.1). Classification (NCBI taxonomy): domain Eukaryota; kingdom Metazoa; phylum Chordata; class Mammalia; order Chiroptera; family Pteropodidae; genus Eidolon; species Eidolon dupreanum. The sequence continues at coordinate 135,882,206 of CM053503.1, forward strand.
CTCTTGAATAATATAGGCCTCTCCCAGTACAAAGATGTGCATATATATACCTCACTTTGTATGTAATTTCAGGGAGTTCCTTGACCCCCTAAAGATTATCCATAGGTCCCAAGGACTAGTTAGTAGATGGATTACACAGCCTTTAAATAATTTCTCATACATATCAATTTCAGACAAAATTTTTGATAAAAGATGAGGAGTAAATGATTCAAGGCTGCAGCTTCACTGAAATTCCTAAAATATTTAATCTGAGTGACTCTTGTCAACTGATGGTTGCAGGCGCCAATTCAATGCCAACAGGAGTCCTGAATTTGGGGTGCAGTGAAGAAGGAAATTTTATTCAGTGCAAACAGCTCAAGTGCCATACAGATGGATATGGAAGAGCTCAATAGTATTATGGCTCAATTATAAAACTGCATAGCTCTGGAACAGCATGACTGCGAGGTGGCCCTGGAGCAAAGCAACCCTCAGGTGAGGCCCCTCTCTAGCTAGTCTGGTCCCGTCCACCCTGCTCCACTCGGTCTACTCTGCTCAGCTCCATTCTGCTATAGCTAGGCATCTTTGTTGTTTCAGCTCCAGACAAGGAAACACACTCTTTAGTGTTTGCTGTAAAGGGAAAGTGAGCTTCCCAAGCCAGAGGAGAGTTGACTTATGTAGAGATAAGTGCCTGTTCCTGTCCCTGATTGGTCTATCCTTGGCAAATGAGGACTCCAAATTTTCACAGTTTGATTGGTCTAGAAAGCAATGTCCTGACTGGTCGAAGGGGAGCTACTCTGATTAGCTGAAGATGCTTGGGGGTGGATATAGCTGTGTAGCTCCAACTGAGTGAGGAAAGTCTCCATCCTATTAGTTGAAAAAGGATTCCAGGAACGCCTTTATAAGAGTTGACTGAGGCAGCAGGAACACAGTGCAGGCAGACAGTTCAGTGCTGGAGGCAGACAGCTTAGTGTAGACTTCTCCCTGAAATACAGTTTGCATAAGAGGCTCCTGTCTATAAATGGTTGCTAGGCTATTTTTAATTTTGAGCCCAGTTAACCACTGGGAGTCCTTCTTGATATGCATCTTCTTTCTCAAGGTCAACACTCTGAAAATACCCAGAGCAAATTCCATCCTCTGAAGATAACTTTGCTCATACTAAACAGTACAGTTGCTGTTGAGGCAACATCACTTTCTGCAGGTGTTTTTTATGACTAGATGAAAGGAGATACTTAGCTTCTGGGAATTGAATTTTCAGATCATAAAATTGACATCTCATTATTAAAGGCCACGCAAAGGCAGAGTACACAGATACCAAAGGCAAAACAAAACTTCCTTCTAAGAGATATTTGTGATTTACTCCAGCTCAGGAAATGGTAGCTGATACTGAATGCTTTTTATGTCCTTAGTTATCTTATTTAATTCTTACAACAAATTGGGCATTTTAGTATTGTAAGCATCAAGAAACCAAAGCTCTGCAATGTTAGATAACGTGCGCAAGTTGTCGTAGTTAGTAGTGACAAAGCCGAAATTTAATGTGAGATTTATAACTCCATGCTTTATGTATGGTCTGTCTAGCACATCGTGTTAACAATCCTCCTTACTCCTTGCTTTGCACACTAACCTGGAAGTCATTGGGAAATTCTATGCCCTGAAAGACCCCTTCCATAAGTCTTCCCAGAAAGACAAATAACATCGAGGGTTTTTGTTAAAATTAAATCACTGGCATTATGTTATGTGTCTCCCCAATGGAGTCTCCCATCTACGTCTTGAGTAGTTATGTAATGATTTATTTAAACTGACTTGGTCAATATATACTAGTTGTTTATGGATTTTAGAATGTGACTCCTCTCAAAGAGAATGATAACAAATGGTGAAAAGAAAGTGTCAGCTGCTAAAAAAAATACTATTCACATAAGTATGGATTATCCTTGCAAGGAATTTGGCCTGTGAGTTTTCAGAATCCACATGAAATATTCTAGGAATGTCAATGGTAAATGGAATGGAATAAAGAGTCTATGGAAGGAAGGTCAATGAGCTGTTCCAGAACCTACTGGGTTGAACAGAGCATCTAATCTCCCTTATTTGGAATGTGGGCTGTGCTTAAATTAAAAATTGTCACACAAAACTTTTCTCATTTTCCTTTAACTAAAAAGATTAAAAAGTAAATTATTTTAAGCTACATAACACAAAAACAACCTCACTAAAAATAACATTAAAAGTTAGCAAGATTTAAAGCTAAAATCAGAATTGAAACGTAACAGTATAAAATGACTAAACACACTCAAAAAAGTAAATATAAAAGAACAAGAGAAACTTGCCTCTTTTTTGGCCCTAAGTTGTATATGAAAAGCATAATGAAATGTCCCATTTTAAAAGGAAAAATTAATTTTTAAAATAATAAAAGCACAAATAATGTATATCTTTTTATAATTTATACATGTATTTATGCCATCCAATAATCGTTATATTAATTACGATAATTTTTTAAATGAATCTACCCTCCCATGGAGAAAATAAAATGAATCACTACAGGAGGAAAGAAATTAAACTAGCCTCAAGGCATTTCACCAGCAATCTTCAGTGATAGAAGATAATAGAGTAATATTTGTAAAGTTCTTAGAGGAAAACTATGACCAAAGCATTTTATTTTATAATTTGTAATAACATGCACAACTCAGAGGATACAACATCTCTGAGTACTTTTTTCTTCCAGAACTATTTAGTACAATTGACAAATAAAATAGTATTATATTTAAAGTGTACATGATTTAATACATGTATACATCATAAATTATCACAATCCAGTTAACACATCCATCATCTCACAGTTACTCTTTTTAATGGGTGAGAACACTTCAGATCTACTCTCTTAGCAACTTTCACATGTACAATATAGTATAACTGACTACAGTCACCATGCTATACATTAAATTATCAGATTTATTCATTTTATAACTGAAAGTTTATACCTTTTGACCAACATCTTTGCATATACTTCACACTCCAACCCCTGGCAACCACCATTCTACTCTGTTTCTGCAAGATAATTTTTTTTTTTCATTTAGAAGTAAGATTACACAGTATTTGTATTTCTCTGGCTGATCTCATTTAGCATAATGCCTTCCAGGTTCATCCATGTTGTCACAAACAGCAGGATTTCCTTCTTTTTATAGCTGAATAATATTCCATTACTTATATATATAAAATAAAATATATACAAATATATTACATATATTATATGCATTATATATATTTATAATATATAAATATATTATATATTATTGTTAGTATAATAAAAATAATAAAGTATATTACATTAAAATTATTATATTACATTAAATATAATAAAAGTATATTATATTACATAAACATATTATAAATATACAATGTATATTATATATATGTAACATATATATATACCACATTTTCTTTATCCGTTCATCCATCAACAGACATTTAGTTTGCTTCCATATCTTGGCTATTTGAATGATGCTGCAATTAACATGGAAATGCAGATATCTCCTCGAGATACTGATTTCATTTCCTTTAGATATATACCCCAAGTGGGATCACTGGATCATATGGTAGTTCATTTTTAATTTTTTGAAGAACTTCCATGCTGTTTTCCATAATGGCTGTACCAATTTACTTTCCCACCAACAGTGCACAGAGTTTCCCTTTTCTTCACACCTCTGCCAACATTTATTATTTGTCTTTTTGATAACAGACATCTTAACAGATGTGAAATGATATTGCCTTGTAGTTTTGATTTGCATTTCCCTGATTAGTGATTTTGAGCATCTTTTCATATAACCTGTTGATCATTTGTATATCCTCTATGGAAAAATGTCTATTCAAGTCCTTTGTCCTTTTTTTGTCCAGGTTACTTGTTGTTTTTGCAATTGAGTTGTAAAAGTTTCTTATATATTTCAGATGTTAACCCATTATCAGGTACATGGCTTGCAAATATTTTCTCCCATTCTGTAGGTTGCCTTTTCATTTTGTTTATTGTTTCCTTTGCTGTGCAAAACTTTTAGTTTGATGTAATCAAATGCCAGTTTATGTTAGCATGGAAAAAAATTTTGAGCATAGTTTAAAGTTCAAAAAGTTTAAAGGAGGACAGAAATGTCTTTTGGAAAAGAACACCAAGACCAGGAGAATGAAGCGTTTTCAACATATGGTAAATACATCTAATCCTGCAAAGGGTTTCAGACAGAACAGGTGATGGACAATATAGATATCCCTGAAAAAAAGTTTTCATCTGGTCAAGAGAGTCTGCTTCAGAGCAGGGGAATCACATGAATAAAGAGACATTTGAGAAAGTTCACTCTTGCTCCAACACTGGAAATAGGGTATTGAAGGAAAGATTAGTGGGAAAGTAGGAAGACCTCTAAGGAGACTGATGAAGTTTGACAAATAATGGAAATGTGCTGATACCTTAACATTTAAAGCTAGAAGGAACCTTGGAGAGTTTCTAGGCCAACATTCTCCTCTTATAGCAAACAAGCAAAACAGGTTCAATTGTTTTATAAAGTATATAAATGTCTAACTAATGTATGTATACTTGAAACTAATAAAATATTTTTAAAAATGTAATTGGCATTAAAACTCAGATCTCCAGCAAGAACTTACGTTCTTTATTTTGATTCCTGTTTATCTAATACCTAGCAAGATTAGACATTGATATATTAGAGATATAGATATAGACATACATAGATCCAGTCTGGTCACTTAACAGTCCCTTCAAATAATGCTCAGTCTCTCATTTGGATAAAAACCTTCGGTCTCAAAAAAGCCTCTTCCTACCTGACCCCTAGTAAAGTCACAACCATTTTAGGTATCATATTCTCCCGGTGTTGGGGTGAAGGGGCCTCCACCTCATGCCAGTCCTTGCACTGGCATTTGCTCCTCTAAACTGATGTCCTCCTGGTTACTGTTTGGCCCGCTGGCCTTTGTTGCTGTAATTTATGGCCAGCAAATTTATGGTCCATTCCTTTGGCTTGGACTTTATTCCCAGAAGAAACTGGCTTCTTCTGTCAACTCAGCTTTTCCTTAATTCTTATTGGCTTCAGACATGTGGTTCACCCCACTGCCTCCATCCAGTTCCCTGATTTGACTGCCTTTTCTCAAGCCCTCCTGTGGGGTCACCTTACACTTACTGCCTCTCATATTGGTGTCCAACTCTCTCCCCTCTCCAAAGTGGTCAGGGTCTCCCCACTTCAACAGCCTCCCTGAGTCCCAGTTAGAAGAGCAAAGAAGAGCTACATGCCATTGATATCCCACACTTCTTCAACCCAGGCAAAAGCCAAGAAAGGGAAAATCAGGACATGTATTTAATTGGCTCTGCATTTTCCCTTTTCCTATCCCTTTTGTCTACCAACCCCTAGACCAAAAAGGAAGTCAGCTCTCCTCTTATTTCCCTCTTATTTCTCTATTGCCTACATGAGTCTATGGTCTTAACCCTTAAATAAATATGACCCAAAAGAACATCTGCTTTCATTATGTTATGTAACAGGTGCTTAATAAGCTTAAACCTATTTTCTCCAAATTAACTTACTGAAATCTCCTAATACATCCAACACCATCTGATACAAGAGATCCCTCTCCCCACTAGGGGATTACGGTTGGTGAATAACATGGGCTCATGCTGTACACGGGTATAATATGGTAATTAACATATATGTACAGAGCACTGAGGGAGCTCAGAGAGAGAGGATGATCAATCTTCAAAGTTTATTCCTGACTTTTTCTGGTAGAGCATTTTAAAACTTAATTTAAAAAAACACATAATAAACAATAAAAAACACAGCATTCACCTGAAACTAACATGTTATATATTAATTATGCCTCAATAAAAAAAATGCAGCATTTAATCATTCAACCTGTGCCAGTTTCTGTTCCAGACACTGAGGACACAGCAGTAAAAATGGCTCTCCTGGAAGATAATATTAATTACTACTGTATACAAATGGAGACTGACATGTCAGGGAGCATCATGAAATGGGTGGGGTGGTCAAGGAAGGCATCTTTCAGGAGGTGACCTCTGATGAGAACTACATGAAGAGAAAGAGCCAGCATGAGAGGAAAAGAGCTGTGGGGGATGAGACTAGGTAAGTGGGCAAGGATCAGACTAAGCATGTACTTGTAGGCCATGGTAAGTGGTTGGGTTTGGTACTAAATACAGTTAATACACTACAGAATTAAAAGATTTTAAAGCAGATATGTGACATTACATGATTTACATTTTTAAGAACTCACTACTGTGTAAAAAATAAATTGTAGGCATATAGGGTTAAAGGAGGAAGAAAATAAAATTAAGAACTAGGAACCTAGTGGATTCACCAACTACAAGTAAATTATGCTTCCTTCGTTTTCATAACATTAATAATAATGCTGAGCAGTATGGTGGTTACCAAAGGGGAAGCCAGGTGGGGAAGGTTGAATAGGGTAAAGGGGGGTCAAATATATGATGGTGAGAGGAGACTAGACTTTGGCTGGTGAGCAAACAATGCAATATACAGATAATGTATTATAGACTTGTACACATGAAATTTGTATAATGTTATTAACCAGTCAACTCAAAAATTTAATTTAAAAAATTATTATAATTAATAATTATAATTATAATGCTAAGCAGAGAGTAGCACTTCAGTACATCCGGTATATTTCCTCCCTTCCATTCATTCATTCTGCAAACAATTTCTAAGCACCTTTTATGTCCTAGGCACTGATACCATTCAGCAGGGCATAAGATTATCCCCATGCTTTAGTCAGTTCTGATCCCAGGATAGGCTAATGGAAGAACCACTGAAAAATTCCTAACGTCCTATTTCAAGCTATAACAAAAGCTCTGATGAAATATTATAAATTGGATCTCTTCTGGTTCTAATATTCTATGATTCTATGATAGTTCTGTTATTTTTTAGGAGTTTTATAAAAATTTCCTTTTGGAAAGTAATATGCAGAAAGAAATACAGAGACACAAATATGGGGACACATTTTATTTATCATACCAAAAAAAAAAAAAAAAAAAAAAAACTTTAAGTCATCATGGACAATTGGCAAAGATTCTAAGAATTTTTTCCAAGATCTTTTTTACCTTCTCCTCGGAATTTATTTGCTCTGGTGTCTTTAGAATGGCCAAATCTATACTGTCAGTCCAATCTTTCATACAGAATAACTAAAATTTTTAAATAGGAAAAAAGCAATTTGGCTTTACAATCATATATATGATCTGTTTGAAATTTCTGAAGGGGCTGTGGCATTATTGCTCATTCCTGTTGTATTCTCAGGAGAAGAAAAATACAATCAGCTAGAGCTCCCAATTCCCACATTTCAACCACATACACATTGTAATCATTAATTGGATCATTAATAAAAACAAATGCTAGTCCAATCTAAACTGAAGATCACTGCAATGGGAAATGTTAACCTCTACTGACCTGCCAGCAATAATGAGTTTATAACAAATCTAAATATATCTGAAGTCTGGAAGGAAAGTATTGCAATAAGAAGCTAGATTCCATCAACACATTCTGTCTCTCATTAAATTTCATAACACCTAGAAATATTGTGAAGCATTTTGAATTGTGAAAACACATTAGTCAGTGGAGGTGCACCAGTCCATCATTCTAATGAACAAGATGACTGACTCCTGGAACAGACACAAGTTCTTAAGGACCTCCCAGTTCTCTAGGGCCTGCCCCAAATCTAGCAAGTCTAGCTCAAAACACTACCTAAATAGAGCATAATGTTATAAAATGAATCCCCAGAGGATGACTCTGTGTTTAACTACAAACTCACCACCTTAGCAACCCAGACCCAGGGGCTCACCAGCACAAACCACAACAGCATATGCCAAGACGGCTTGGTCCTTCAGGCCAAGACATGCACAGTCACAGTAGAATATACCTATGTGGTATGACTCAAGAGTCACCAAAAATATTTATAAGGACAAAAATAGGTCTAATAAATAAAATATTCATTTTACTAAATAAAACCAAGATGACTGAAACTACCAAATTTTAGCAAAATTTCTTCAGGATCAAAGAGTAAATGTAAACTTGACTGCCCACACATCCTAATGGAAAAAAGGCCCCAAAAGAACGGAACAGAAGACAACTTAGAATTAATGTGAATCAAGTCAAATCCAGCTATTGCTCCATAGTAAGGTTTGGGACAAAAGAAGGAGGAAATAAAGTTGTGAGGTAAAGACTACAGATATAGAAAAGCCAGGCACTGAAAGCTGGGATAAGAAGCTATCCAAACACAGTGGCTACCCTGCTCTCAAACGTCACAATAATGTGGTATAGGCTCTGCTCACCTATATCCCAAGGCTAATGATCTTAAGAATCAATTCCCAACTGCAATCTTCACTTTACAGTTTAACTGAATACAAGAAAATAAAAGATCAAAGGTAAGAGTAGGTAGTCTGTACTTAAAGCCCTTTCTCTAATTTATTTAGCAAATTAAGCCATTTCTGACAAATTAACAAGGCATCAGTAATTTTTTTTGGAATTTGTTAAAATTTAACTATTTTCATGCCCTGAAACTACCACCTTGGGGTGAGATGCTAACTACAAAAATAAAGCTAATTTCTTAAAATAACAAAGTTTTCCTTTTGGTCATCAGGTTTATTTAGTTTAAATGTGAATTTATTTAAGTTGGCTTAAAAAGTAAGTCATTGGTCTGGGAAATTCTGTTTGCTATTTTCAAAGACTTTTAAAAACTATTTAATTTTTAAATGTATCCAAGGCAATAACTATTTTGAAATTAACAAATGCTGAGACTCAAATTTGACTGGATCTTTTAGGATGGCATTGAGGTTTATAACTGAAACAGAGGTAGGATGATAGAATACCTCCTGATCTTTTCTATACACATCTGACAAATGTGCTATATGGTGAATACAGTTTAATGCTGGAGCTCACAGGCTCCTAAACTATATGGCTGTAAGAATTATGGAAAACAACTCTTGACACATGGCCTTGGTTCCACTGATGCTGAGAAATTTAAAATGACCACCCATTGCTCCAATTAAATAAAAGAAATTAATCTGCTAGTCCCTTAGACAAATGCTGGTTGGTTGCAGTCACATAAAACAGAACAAATGTGAACAAAGTGATATATGAACAGCATACAATCTTGTGTCTCAGAAGAGGTGATGTGCAAAGTAATTTACTCTCGAGTCCCTTTTAGGAATAGAAATTAATTATCTCATACATTAAATATACTATTCTCAGAGGGCATCCAACAGATTTCTCCCACTAGTATAAGGAACATAGTTGATTGTTCTGAAAAGATGAATGGAAAAGGTCTTTTTAAGTATAAAACTCATTAAGTATCTTCTTTTTCATTTTTGGAATACAAAAAGAGGATTATGAAAACTTGCTTTAAAAAAGGTTTATATCACATTAGCTCACTCTACATGCTAAAATTGTCCAATTTGTTGTTGATGCTATTGCTAATTGGCCACCAGTTCTTTCCATTTAAATGAGTATATTTTCCTTACATTACTTGTGCATCTCAATGTTACTAAGTTTGACAACATACTGAAATGGTGTTCCCACTGGGTAACTAGTCTATGTAAGTTATTACTGCTCAGTTGATATATTAGTTTATCCTTTATTAAAACATTTCTTTGTCAAGTTAACATACTATTCCTTTACTCTATTTTAAAAGTAAACTAATTTGAGCAAATTTAATATTGGAGAGTACAGAACCATTTTTACTTTTATGTATCAAGTTACTAAATACCTGAAAACTAGAGATATTGAGCTTAATTCAACCACTCAAAATTCCACATAAAACTGGACAGAAAAATTTAGGGATGTGAAGAACTGCCAATGCAGTCTTGTGGGTATCTTTACAGATTTGCTGACAGAGTTTGGATTCAGCCAGAACTAAGAATATGTATACAACAGTCAGGAAATGCTTCCTCAAAAATGCCATGCTAATTTTGACCTTATCCTCTACAGGAGCAGTTATGCCCTCCTGTGCTCCGAATTGTCCCAAACTTTCACATTCATCTCAAATGATTACTTGTCCCTTTTCAGCTCTTAAAACAAAATCAGAGTTTATACTTTCCTACCTCTAGCAATAAAGAATATGCCTTCCTTCATCCTCCAACTTTACAGAACAAATGTGCTTCCATATCCCCTGATCTAAAGAAGCAAATCATCCTACTTTGTCACCAGTAGATGTGGCTTCCCTCCATCCCTTCACTCCCAGACTGCAAACAGCTTGGACCCAGCCTTGCAGCAGAGCAAAAGGAGGAAAGGGGTAAAACTAAATAAGAGTTCACTTCACTGGTAGTAGGAATCATAGGCACAGTGAATTGAACTCACCACAGGGACCAAGGTGCAGAGAATCATTTGAAACACCATCTACTTTCAAATTCTGCTTGGAGCTTTGCTGAGCATCATCTCTTTGGATTTAGTCTAGTGATGAATTATCCAATCACGTGGGCAGCTTAATTACCTACCCTGAGAGTACTATCACCAGGCAAGGGGAATTAACTTAAGAGATGCCACATCTATTTGTAAAAAAAAAAAAAAGGCTCTAAACTAGTTATATCTAGGTTGCTCATATTACAGTCATGTCTTATTACTCCTGTTTACTGTATAAACTCTACCCACAAATGAAAAAAACTTACTGTAAGAACAAATAGATTATAATTAAGTCCTTTGCCAATTTACTCCTAATTAGCAATGCCAATTAAGAATCATATTTTGTGCTCCTGGAACTCATAGTCTCCCATTGTTTGATACTTTTGTGAAATCTTCAAACCCTTTTTTACTGGAAAACACAAAAAGAAGTTAGTTCCAGCTGTGACTTCATTCCATATGTCCAAAGGTACTATGATTTTCCATCCTGGGTCTAGTAACATATATGTTTATTCTTTAGACACTTTTAAAAAGTTACTGTAAAATGAAAGAAAACTAATAACTAAATGGGATTAGACTATGCCCCCTTTTATAGTAGCTGGAAATTCTCATATTTTAAAGGTTTTTACACATTACCATTTATTTTTAATATTTTTGTCAGCTTAAATAATGGCTAGAACCACAGAGACCTATCTTTCTACTGTCTAACATCTGTACTTAAATATTATGAGACTCTCATTTCTACCCAGAGAGAAAATGTAAGTCATTGCCAAAGCAGTATCTGTATAATGTCTGATAGTTGTTGGGATGAGTTTGTGGTTTGAGGAATGCTGTTTATAGCAGAGATTCAAAGTTGAATTCCCCTGGACAAGAGTGATGCAAACAAACTCTTTTCTAATCTATAAAAAAAACATGAAACATAAAGTACTAACTAGCTCTTTCAATAACTAGTTCCTAACCTTCCATCCTTACAGCTTCTCTTTAGTCTGCTATTCCTAGAATGCGAAAAGAAATGATGTGTGCTTTTACTTTATGCCAAAATTCCCTCAATATTTCTCAACTACAGTAGCAAGACATATGGCAAGGCATATTAATGTCTGGCTTTCGACAGCATGCCCGGCCTTCATAACAACACTAGCTCCCAGCTGGTTGCCTGCCATTCGTGCCTTAAAAGAAAATCTGTCTATTTAATTTTCACTTCTTCTTAGCCACATTTTTTTTATGCTTCCCCATCCTTAGTGGGCCATTTCCCTCTGTTCAACTATATTAATTGAAAACTAAATCAGACCTTCTCTTGGGTACACTTTCCAACCACCAGTTCCCATGGCAACCAGTCCTTTATAATAGCTTACTAGTCATTATTGTATTTTCTTTCCAAAGGTTTTCCATCTAGCAGAAGAGTTAAGTTGTTCCTAGATGATGTTGATCTCAATATAGTTGCATGTATTATAAAAGATAATTACATGATAAAATTAAGGAATACTAGGAAGATTCTAAAAAAGCAATTCCTTTAAAGTTCTTCATACAAAGGTTCCCTTTTAAAATATGAATACTTCTGGAAGGGTTATGCTATGGACTCAATGTTTGTGTCCCCACAAAATCTGTATGTTGAAAATCCTAATCCCCAGTGCAAAAGTATTTCAAGATAGAGCCATAAGAAGGTAATTAGATCATGAGGGTGGAGCCCACATAATGGGATTTGTGGCCTTATAAGAAGAGACATAAGAGAGCTTGGTTCCTCTCTCTGGTGTCTGTCATCAGAAGACACATTAAGAAGATGGCCATCTGCAAACCAGGAACAGGGCTATCACCAGGAACCCAACTATGCTGTCACCTTGATCTCAGACTTCAGCCTCCAGAACTGTGAAAATAAATGTTTGTTTTTTTAAGCCACCCAGTCTATGGTATTTTGTTAAACAACCCAAACTAAGATGGGTTAACTCAGCAAACTAATCACATGACAAAATCAGACCCTTAAAAAACGTTTTTCTGTACTTATAAAAGCTTTAAAGACACAAAGATTGAGGCAAGATGGAGTAGGGAAAAGGTATGGAACAAAATGAAGTGAAGCTTACTGGAGGCTAATTCTACCCAACTGAAAATTGTTCTTTTCCCAGAGAGTCACGTTTTGTTTATGGCACTATACATATTCTAAGCCAGATTGACCAATAACTAGTCTGGATTTACAAACTTTACTTTAGTCATTCATTTTAGGTTTGTCTTTTGTGAGATGATTTACAGTAGCTCCAGAATTTGTTATTTTCTTAGAGCACAGCACTCATTATTGAAGCTTGTACAAAGCTATTTAGATTAAAAAAAAAGAAATGCCAGAGAAATGTGAGTCGCTATTATCATAATCATCTAAAAAGAATTTCAAGGTCAATAAAATTAGTTTCAGATAATGCTACAAGAATAAGCTAATTTAAATACAAGATGAGAACTTGTCCAAAAGTGCCTGAGGTTGACAAGTTCTGTGTCATACTTTACTGCACACTTTAACATTTCTGATTTTTTCACACTTCTCATGATCCTTTGAACAAGAGTAATGTTTAAATTATGAATTAGAATGAAATATATTTATAAAGAAAAGCATAGTGTAAATATAAGCAGGAAAGCAATGAAAGAATTTTCATCAAATAATAGTTTACCAATGTTGCATCTTAATTTGTAGGCCAAATTTAGTCTCTCCTCTTCTTTTTTTAAAACCATTTGAAGGCATACACTTGGAATCCATAACAAAAAACATATATAAGCTTCAATAAGCTCCGTAAGCTCTCCTTTTGGTTTTTAGTCTTAGAGATGCCAGATGCAACTTGGAATATTTTTATCAGTACTAAATTGTTTTAGTTAACAGTCTTAAGAAAATATAGCTGATAATTCAAATTTCTAAATAAAATTTGGAACAAAGATAGTATAGAAAGTCATTCTTAAGAAACTAATTCACAATTTTGCATGAAAAGTGGTAGCTACATATTTTTGTTTTGTTCATACAGAACATATTATTTGCAAAGATATATAAAGCACCTACTATATGAGAATCAGGAAATTTTAGTAAGAGTAGAAACGAAGACCCCTTCCTTCAGAATATAAGAAACTTTATTACCATTTGGAGGTATTCTGGTTTGTACTTATATAAAAATATAATTTTTATTAAACTAATCCTGCTTTTTGCTATAATAATGCAAAAGCAAAACAATCTAGTCAATAGTTATAACAGAAATAAAAATCTAGTTATCTGCCATATAACATACAATTACTATCTACTATTCGCTTTACCTCACGTAGAACAGAACTACAGTGATAGTGATGAAAGGCACCCCAAGGAAATCTTAACACAGTCAATTGACCACATTATCTTGAGTTAACTAAGTATACTTATGAGTCTGTCAGGTGTTGTGATATAATGAATTGTATGAGAAAATGTTGTAATAAATATATATTTATATATAGTATCTAAAGGAAACCATATGGTATTAGTGTTAACAGTTAATAATGTGTCTCAGATGGAGAGGACTATGGACATTTTTTACATTTTTCTTTTGTTAATGTCTTTTTTTTTTCCATTTATGACCATGTACTGCATTTTCTATTCAAAATAAATTCTAAAATAAATGTAGAACTTGATGGTTCTACATTTTAAAAAATATTTCAATTTAAGGCTTTTCTTATTTATGTTTTGTGACTAGGAAGACTTAGGTGGGTTGCACTAATTCCATTATGAAATATTTACATTCATCCAATTTTTTCCTAGTAAGAGAGGCTGAGCAAGGGCTCTGGAGACAGACTAGATACTAATATTGGTTCTGCCATTTGCTAGTTACATGATGAATTATCTAATATCTGTGTGCTTCAGTTTTCTCACCTACAAAATGACAGTAACTATATCTACTTTATAGGGTAGCTGTGAGAAATAAATCAGATAATCTAGTATAGTACTTTGCTGGCATATAGGAGATTATTAGTATTAGTCATTATTATCAATATAATTATTACAAACTGGAAAGTATTAGAATTGAATGAAAAGAAATAAAAAGAAACACTTAAAGAACACACAATGACATAGGATATCTATTTGCAATTAAATTACCTCTTAACAAATTTAGTGTCATGGAACCTGCTTACGATTATTGCATTCTATAGAACATGCTACAAATAGGCCACTGGGGAGGCATGCAGGAAACACAGACTCAAAAACACTAGGTTAAAAATACAAAGCAGAGCCGCGTAACATAATATTATGCTAAATCAAAAAAAAAAAAGACAAACTTGCACACAATTTATTTCATGTTCACAGTGGAAAATGCATGTATAGTTATAGCACATTTCAGTCAAAAATCTCTGTTGTCCCAGAGTTCTTCTGACAACTTTTAAAACTACTGTCAAAACTTAACACTCGTGATCCTTTAGAAAATATTTTTTGGACCAATGAAATAATCTGTTACATCATTTGAAATTCTTAATTTCTTTTCAAAGCAATGAATATAAGTAGCTTAGTTTTTTCTACAGTATTTGCAATCACTTCATAAAGAAAAACATGTAACATAATTCAGCTAAGATCAAAGTATATAGTAACTAATTTTCACATTTCCAAATGGTAATATTAAATCTTTTAATAAATGAATGACTAAAGAAATCATGCAAATTCAAAGTAACATAAAGAAAATTCATAATTAATGTGTTGGAAATTGCCAATTTTAATTTCAATCTCATTTTAATGTTTATGCTATACTTCTAAAAACATAGAATTAATGCTTTTAAAGAAATATGTCTTCTAATGTACTGTATTTTTTGGTAACAACATATTTTACAAATAAAACAAAGAGTGGTAGTTTCTATCTCTGACATAATACCATCTCAGACATTACCAACAGTTGACTGTTAAGAAATTTTCAAGACCGTCAAAAAGCTCTTTTTTGCTAAAATCTAAAAATTTAGTTTTAGTGCATATTTCCACCTACAAATTAAAATTGTATCCTTACACTTCTCCTTAGTCTTTCAAGTTCTTTCCCCTGCTAAATTCCACCAGAAAATGTATTCCTTGAGGTCTTAGAAGAAATTTTCTATTTGGAAAAATTCTCTAATTAAACATGATTGACCCAGCTCTGACATCTATCATGTGACTAAGAAAATTTTTTGAAAATTGGTTTAGACTGGATTACTTATATATTCAAAGCCGCTTGTGCATGATGTTATTCAAACACAAGATGCCAAGAAACAGCTATTAATTTGTTACTACACCTTCTAAGATATGTGAAATTCACCTGTGATGACGCAAGGTCTTAACACTGTTCAAAGAGCCCATAGACAAATCATCACAAAAGTGAAAAATATAGAGCTATAATTCATAGGGGTTGAAGAAACTGGAAGGATTCCTTCCTATAAACTTAAACAGAAAAGAATTGTAATTGGCTTGCCTGTTTCAACCCAAATATCTATTGAATGTGTATTAATTTGTACTGTTTGTGCTTGTGTCTGCTTCTCAAGCAGAAAATGCATTGAAAATTTCTTAATGGCTATACTACAAGAAGGTGTTTTGAGGTTATACTAAATTTTCAAAAAAATTATTAATGTTTTCTAACCATGTTTAGGTTATTTGCTTCAAGTAACTGTTCAATCTCCATCTCTGTAAAAGTTTTCTTATAAAGTGTTATTTAGTTAAAAAGGTAAAAGTTGTAGACAGTGCATGATAAGAAGAAACTGCAAAGTTTTTAAATCTTTTGCCTTGAGCTTGGAAAGTGTAAAAATAAGGAGGAGGTGGAAAGGAATGTTTATATCACTCAAAACATAGCTACAGCTGTTTTGTATCAAAGAAAAAGTTTTTAAAATGTGCTAAAAGCTGAGTTCAAAATACCTTTAAAAAAAGTTCTCCACACATTCAAAGGGATATCCACCTTCTTCGAAACTTAGCTTTATGTTATTTGACATTGTTTTAATGTGCCAGTGATCTAACACAAATGATAAGGCTCTGCCTTTAAAAAATCCAAAATCCTCCATCAACCCAGCAGCTGTGTATGATTAAGAATGTAAATAGGCTCAAGAGACTGATTCCATTTCCAGGTCCTGTTTATGAATCACCTACCCAGAGACATAATTTTAATGAAAACAGAATTTCTTTCTAAAGCAACAAATAAATTAACTTGCAAGAATACTACAGCAAGACAATACTTCTCTACCAGCATTATTGTACTGAACAAAGGAGGGCTCCATTTTCTTTGCTGTAAGACATTTGTTAACAGTTGACATGTAGTCAGGAAACGAGGGTTTCTCTGTTTTTCATTTTCTGGGAAAAGGAAAATATTAAAACCTTTCCAGTAACAGCAACTTAAACTCCAGATCTTATTATAGCAGCTTAAGGATATTTCACTAAGGATGGATGCAGTATTTTTGATGTTGAAAGTAGAGTGCATTACTTAAGGCTGTTCAAATCAAGATTGGGTTGACTGGTTCTGTTTACTTGGCCACCCTTGACCCAGATTCATGTGCTTGAAATCAAGATGAAATCCACTCTAGTGTGTGCGTGGGGGCGGGGGGGAGAGGTTGTAAAAATTTGTGCTATTTTATTTAGCCAATTATTTAGCACAAGGGACCCATTTCAAGTCAGAAAGCCATTATTGTTTCTAAGTGAAAGGCTAAGGTAAGTGAATATAAATGCAAGTAAAAATAAAACTTATCTGAAATAAGAGCTTATAGCTGAAGCTAAAGGTAAGTTAATTCCACATCACAGATATTAATATCCTACTCACTGTATTATAAAGTATAGTGCCTAAACATATGTATACAGTCTTTCTTTTTGCCTCTGAGGCGACATGATGTTGAAATGAAGTGCACAGATCATATTACCATGTACACAGAGTTAGCATACTACATTCAAATCAGACTCTTAAAAACGTTTGACTCAAAACATCAAGTTGTGCACCTTAACTGTATATAATTTTTATTTGTTAATTATGCCTCAATAAAGCTGTTTAAAAAAAAAAAAACACTCTGTGACATTAATTCTTAATTCTGGGCTGAAGACCACAGGATATAAATCATAAAAAGGAAAGCAACCCAGAAAATAAAATCATAGTGACTTTTAATAGTCATTCTTTAAACTGGAATACAATATAAATGTACCATATAAATGTTGCATATCAATTACATCTCAAAAAATAAGAATTTTTAAATATATTAGAATATAATAAAAATGAAATACCATGATTAATATATCCTAATTTCTTTTTACCATGAGCCTTACTTTAAATTTTCTTTCTAATCACTGGATAGAAGCCATTCGAGTTACAATCACCACCTCCACTATTTCCTTGACCTCATGAGTAGGCCTGAACCACAGTGGCATGTAGTGATGAAAGGCACTCCATGGAAATCCTGACACAGTGATTTAACCACATTATTCTGAGCTAACTAGGAATATTTGTGAGTCTATCAAGTGTTCTGATGTAATGAACTAGATTATTTATTCAATGGGTCCTCTTAACTTCCATTGTAAAAACCCAGTCTGGAAACAATCGAAGGGAAGTAAACTCAGGGTGTCTGTGGTCTGAGTATCTTACTAGTTTAATTTTCATGACTAGAGTCATTTACCTGAAAATCAGCACAAATCCACTCCCTTACCTAAAGTTTTGTTTATAAAAATTTCACTCATGGGCATTTATTCTTGTTTAGTGATAGATTCCTTTCTGAATATTTGTTTCAACAGAAAATTACTCACTAAATGACACAGGATAGATTCTGCTCACAGAATTATCAAAATACTCTTACGTTTTATTAATTTTTATAAATCCACTAAATGCTAGGGCATATGTCCTAGTCAATCAGAAATGCAAAGCTAATTTCTCAATTAGAATCATTCTACAGTAATGTTTAAGGGGTTAATAAAACAAGGAAATTATCTTTAGTTGCTCCTTCATACTTTCTCTGAGAAGTCCTAAAAATAAGAATTAGATTCTACTTCTAATTGGGAGACGAAGAAACCTTAAGTAATTGCAAAAAATCAGATTAAAATTACCAATTCCTTAAAAACTATTCACCCTAAGAACGAATTTTACTGTAAAAAGTAAAAGATAATCTTTATAACGCCATTATATATCACTGAGTTTATTTCTGACATTATTAGCCAATTATTTTTTCAAGTGGCTTTCATAAATGAAATTACTGAAGCTTTACTGTTTATGAAATCACTCAAGCAGACTAGAAAACCTAAAGACTGTCACAATAATTTTCTATCTACTCCTTGACCAAAGTTTGATGGAAACTTTAAAGTGGAAAGTAGAGCACTTGAAATCTGTTTGTTTTAGAATTATAATTCAGACTGAAAAAATAAAGAAGTTCAACATCAGGCATTAAATGGAAGAGAGCAATATGAATGCTTGCCTCTTAATTTAGATGTTTTATTCTGCTACAATAGAAAAATAAGATACACAGCGTATTCTGAGGCCAAACTTCCAACAACATTTTTAAAGACATCCACATATGTCCCAACAAATAATGTCACTTATTTCCATGTATTTAAGACTGTAGTGTCAAGACCAAAAGATACGTGATTTGAGAATAAAACACACTAAAACCGGAAGTAGGCAATTTAACTTATGTTTATAAAATAGTAAAATCTTATTACGTACCTAAAAAACATAGAGCTACTGAAACACTTTGATCAGTGATTCTAAAATCTAGACAAACTAACACAGAATTTATTTTTCAGACCTAAGTTTTTCCACACTCTGAATTTGATTTTCGTTTATGAGGAATGCTACATAGATAATTAGATCATTTTTGTTACATTTACTGTACACTAGAGCTATCATTTAATAGCTATCTAAGTTGGCCATTAATAAATAAAGGTTAAATCATCAATTACCAATACGGCATTATAATTATACATTTGTACTGTAATAATACAAATTCATAATAAACATTTTTTCACTAAAGCTTTGCTTCTTAACCTAGAAGCTGAATATCTATGAAATTGAATGGTTAAATATGAAGACAAATTCAAGGAGGCTTTTTTACATTCATATAACAAAACAAAAATTATGTGAGTATTCATGGAATTGCATAAATTTTTAGTCAACTGATGTATTTTACTGTTACATGTAGAACATAACTCACTAACTTTAAGAACATCAGTTATTATGACATCTATCTTAATTTTTACCATGCAGAAAAAAGGTCATATAGTATCACCTTGAAGTAACAAATCAAAAGTTTATCATAAATCAAAACATTCACCAAAACTTTAAAACTATAATCACTAATTTTTAAAGAAAGATTTTGTATTTATACTTCCAAACCATTATGCATGGCTAAATCTGGGTTCACCCTTCTTTCTATTCTCATCACCTAATCAGCTCCCTCACATATTTGTAAGAAATCAATATCAGAGTCCTTCATGTTCCAGAAACCCATCATACTAGCACTATTCCATTCGGTTGCTTAGAAAATCTGCTTCCCACCTCACTGTCTAAAGTGCCCTCCATCATTCAACGCCTAGCTCTGATAATCACCTTCTCTATGAAGCCTTCTTTAGTTTTCCAGAATTATGGGTTGGTTTTTCTGTGCTGTCAGAGATTTTTATTTGTGCTTCTTTTCTAAGTTATACTGAATATTCCTTAAGACCATATCTTAATCTTTTTTTTTTTCAGCCTAGCATATAGTACCTACGGTAGAGAAAAGGAGAGAGGGAGCTAGGAAGAAAAGAAGATAAAAAGAAAGTAGTTAGATGTCACTTCTAATAACTACCTTTTGGAGGGGGAGGATTACTGGAAGCACAAATTATCATTTGTGTTCTATTTACAAAATATCACCAACATAATTCAGATATTGGAAGACATTCAAATATAGTATGCTTTAATATCTGGCACCACAGCAATGAGAAGGTACATAGATTCTGTACAAACATCTGCCTTGACTGCTAATCTTTAAATAAAAGTTCGGAGTTATTATTTAAATAATATCAGTAAGATCTAGTTTGGTTTTAAGAAAACTTGTATTAGGGTAAATAGCTTCCTAGTTAAAGAACAATTAAACAAAGCTATAAAAAAGGAAAGAAAATAATACAGTTATTTAAAAAGGAGTTTAAAGCAGAATCTAACATTTATCTAGGGCAACAGTTTCCCAGGAATGAATTTCTACATGCTAATGGGGTCAAAGACACTAGATGGTTCTCCAGAGACCCTTTTCTATTCAAAAGGACTTTCAAAATAAAGTGCTGGTGGAACCAGAGGCTAAGAAACTGTTCCTTCGTGCACTAAATGAATTCTCAGAGTACTAACATCTGTTTCAGTTTACATACTTTAAGTATGACTTTACACATGGAAATTAAACTTCGGCAGCGTGCCTAAGTAGCCTGTCTGCAAAAGAACTACATGTACCATCAACAGCTGTTATTTGTATAGGTCCACATTCTACACAGCATAATGTCCTGTGAGCAACCAGTGACCCATCTCAAAATCCAAATGTCAAATAACAGCTCCTAATGCTCATAAAACTTTCATTGTAGAGAGGGATAAGATAGTGAGGGGAGAGGAATATGGTTCCAAAACAATACGGAGTTCTAGAATTTAAAGGGACGCTTTCCTTGTAAAAGACAATTAAAGCTCCAAAGATCTTTATCAATTTCTTTATATTAAAAAAAAGGCTCATCTCATAACATTCCTCTAAGCTTACTTATTAGTTAGACTTTAAAATATTTTTTTCACTGTGCTAATACAATAATCATAATTTCTGGTAGACTAGAGTGTAATACAAAACCTGCAAAAATAATGATGTACCTTTGCTGCCACCATGTGGTAGGTCTGTGTTTTTGCAGTTGTACTTTAAGTTTTTAAATTATTTTCAGAGTTCTGAAGTCATAATCATCAGCTCAGACCTCTGGAATGCAAATACTATTAAAGATTTTAGGAATAGAGGGTCTGTTCCAAGGTAATTTACATACTAATGAATCATCAACCAATAAATCGTAACTAGGAACCCACAATGCAGGAAGCATTGCATTATGATATCTAGAAGAACAATATATTGTCTTATCTTTCAAGAGCACACATCTGTTGAGATCAAAACACAAAGCATTAATTAATGTGATACAATTCAAGAGCCATTATATACTTGAATGGCAATGAGTGATAAAGAAAATTTTGAGTGTTCTGTGTAGAAAGTTAAGAAGCTACATGATAATGTTCCCGGAAGAGAATTAAGAAATTTTAAAGCTCTTGGTTGTCTTAGAATGCTAGGGAGACCAAACCTATACTGAGATTCATACAGAAGAGAAAAATATTAGAAAAATAAGTCAGGACAACTTGTGGCAGTCCTTTATTGCCAGGTCAAGAAACCTGGATTTTAGCCTATAGGTCATAGGTAGTCACTGATTCAAGATATCATTTTATTCCCATTGTAAATATAAACTCTCTGCCACATAAATGTTTGTAAATTTACATGAAACAATTTATTTCCCAAACTTAGAATAATCTAGTTAAGAGAAATTTTCATACAAAAAGCTAATCAGCTCTCTGTTCTGCTTCTGTTCTGTAAATATGCTTGCTGCATGGGCTGTACTCAAAATTGACCAGACTCACCTTCCCTTTACTTGGTCTAAGCAACAAATGTAACTATTTGTAACCCTCAGCAACTCCTGCCCTTATAACACAATATAAGTATCTGCAACCATAGCAACTCCTGCCCCTTTGTAACAGTCTGAGGACAAATTAACCCATCAGCCCTGCCAAAACAGGTCTATATAAGGGACGTTGCAACTGAGCTCCGGGCCCAGATCTTCAGAGCACTAACTCCTCTAGGACTGCTGGCATAATAAAATCTGAGTTCTCCAACTCTCAGGGTGCTGCTTGGTTTCTCACCAATCTGATTTTGGATCTTTTCCACAACACTAGCAGCTCAGAGCCTCTAATCCCTCACCCTAAATGTGAGGTGACAGAGCCCTGAAATTATAAAGTCAACCAGTAAATCACTACTGAAACTCCAGAAGGAAAAAAATAATAAATATTTAAAAGGATGATTGCTGGGCCCAAAGAGATGTGAAAACTTCTTCCTGAGGTTTTACTACAATCTTCTGTTCTGAGAAGATGAGTGTATGCTGTAGGGAAGAATTTTAACAGCAGAGTGTATGGTAATGTGTGATGTTTAAATAGTCTTTATGATCTAAATGATGGTCTGATTTTGTGAATATTACAGTTTGTGTTTGAGGGGAAAGTCTGTTGGGTATGTATGTACATTAGATCAATATGGCTAATTGTGTTATTGACACATTTGTACATTTTTACTTTTTGACCACTTGATCAGCTGATTTGTAATTGCCAGATTCACCTTTAATTTTTATCAGTCTTTTTTTATGTAGTTTGAAGCTATGTTGTTGATTAGTAACATGTTCATGATTCATATCTTCTTAATGGAATGTATCTTTTAATATATAAAAGTATTTCTTTGTCCTTTAAAAGACTTTTTCCCTAAATGATATCGATATAAAACTGTCTAAGCCTACACATCGTTTATATTATTTTTCTGTTTTTTCCTGCCCTTATTTTCAAACTTTCTGTATCTTGTTCTTGATTATGTCTTTTGAAAACATGTTTGCAGGCTACTGGATTTACTGTTCTGTTAATATTCTTGTCTATTTTCTATTGGGTTGTTTGAGGCATGCAGAAGGGAGCATGAACATATGACAAGATGCCCAAAATCACTAGTGAAATGAAAATTAAAACAATGACATCCCACTATAAAGTTATCATAATGGTTAAAATAAAAAATACTGACCATACCAAATGCTAACAAGGATATGAAGCAACTAAAACTTTCGTACATTACTGGTTGGAATGTAAAATAGTAGAGAAACTCTGGGAAAACACTCTGGCAGTTTCTCAAAAATTTAAACATATGATTTGACCCAGTAATCCCACTTGTTAGCATTTATCCTAGAGAAATAACACTTATGTTCACACAAAAACCTTCAAATGAATGTTTAGAGCATTAGTAGTCATAATTTCCAAAACTGAGGGGGAAAAAACACAAACTTCCTTCAACAAAAGAATGAATAAACAAACTGTGGATTATCCATACAACAGAATACCACTCAGCAATTAAAAAGAGGACACTATTGATCTACACACAAATCTCAAATGCATTATGCTAAGTGAAAGAAGCTAGACTCAAAAGGTTATAGCCTATATACCATCTTATATGACTTTCTGGAAACAGCAAAACTGTAAAAGCACAGATCAGTGGTTGCCTGGCATGATAGTTAATTTTATGCATCAACTTAACTGGGTCATGGGGTATCCAGATATTTGGCTAAACATTATTTCTAGGTTTGTCTGTGAAGGTACTTCTAGATGAGATTAACATTTGAATCTATGGACTTAGTAAAACAGATTGCCACCCCCCATGTAGGTGATCATCATTCAGGGCCCATTGATGGTCTTAATAGAACAGTAAGAGGAGGAAAGAAGAATTCATTCCTTCTCTATCTGACTCCTAAGTTGATATATCAGTCTCCTCCTGCACTTAAGACTGAATTTACACCCTCAACTCCTCTAGTTCTCAGGCCTTCAGACTGGAGCAAAGCCTGTAATTTTAATGTCCCTAGTTATTTTTGGCAGCTAGAATTAAATCATTTAATTCTTAATTAAGATACAGGTATAGGCTTTAACTAAATGTTTTTATTGCTTTGGTTGTCACCTAGCTTATAGTCCAAGATTCAAAAAGTATGTTAGTCACATTCTAAAGGGCTGCTTGTAAAACAAATTCCAGGATTAATGTTTAAAAGTATACTTTGCTTGAAATAATGGAAATATATAGCTAGTTAAGCACAAAATGATGATAGTTTGAACAATGGCAATAGTCACAAGTTGTCTAGTCTCTGCCTTTTGCTTTAAAGATAACGTCATTGTTGCACATTTGAGATATTTTGCAGAATCTCGGTTCTTCAACCCAGCTCCCCTTGTTCTCACAATATAATTTTGTGTTGCTTACATGATACTGTCAAGCAAAAAGAAATAACTTCAGTCCTGAGAATTTATGAGTTTGTTCTGCAGAAGGAAAGAATGTCTTCAAGGTAGCTGTGACCAGCTGCTGATACCCAGGAGTCTGATATGAAATAGCATCATCTATAACTAAAGAGACACTGATTTCTCTCTCAGTTCCTGGAAACTCCCGTCCACTACTCCCCACTCCCCAGCTGCATAAAAACTCCCTCCTCTTATTTTTTGAGGGAGAGATCGATTTGAGAGCTCTTGCTCCCCAGTCCTCTCACTTTGGCCAAATTGAAAAAATTTTCTATCTCCAAGCACTGTCTCAATGTTTTGGTTTATTAGTGCACCAGGCCCATGAACCTGAATTTTGGGAGGTGATTTGGCAACAAGACTCAAATCGAATTAGACCATATCTAGTCAGTGTGTCCAACTTGCAGACTGCAGATTGTGGGACTTTTCAGCCTCCAGAATTGAGTGTACCGATTCCTTTTAATAAATGAATGGAATGAATGAATGAATGAATGAACGAATGAACGAACGAATATTACTTGTGGTTTTTTGGAGCACCCTGACTAATAAAGATTTTGGTACCAAGAGTGGGATGCTGCTATAACTAGCAGATACATTAAAATGTGGAAGCAGTTGTGAAACTGGATAAAGGTAGAAGTTGAAAGAGTTTCAATGTGTGTGCTAGAAAAAGTCAATATTGCCACAAAGGGACTTTTAAAGATGATTCTGGTGAGAACTCAGAAAGAAAAGAGGAAAGCTAGAGAGAACCAGAGACCTGTCAAAGATGCTCAGCTTCCCTTCTCAACAAATGAGCCAAATTTTCCTTGCCCTCTTCTATGAAATGCATAGGAAAGTATCTGATAATTCAATATTATGTGCAGAGAGTATCTAACCACCTTCTAGTATCTTGAGTTCTTTCTGATCCGCCAAACACTTTAGAAAATTTTGCTTGCATTTGGTGTTTCAGGGCCAATCAACAAGGACTAATGTATGATATACAAATTCCAATATATGAAAGAAAATATTAGACTTAAGAAGCAGAATTCATCATACTTAACAATTCTTGACAAAGTGAAACTCTGTATTACAATCCAAATTTTAAAGGATGCACAGCCCTTGCTACCTTTCAATTGTTGCTCATCGAAGCACTATTTTTCCCTCATTTCTTCTTTAAGTCATACTCTCGTAATATTCTCTCTCCTTATGACTTTTCCCCAAACTTTAGATTAAAAAACTTTTCCTTTTTTGGCCATTTGTTATTCCTACTGGTTTCCGAGTAACACGTCTCAATTTCAAAAAAACATTCACTCGAATTTCAAAATGCAGATATCCATCAACCTCACAATATCTATCCTAGGAATCAGGAGTACTGACACAAATTTTGTGTCCTGTAGCACTATTTGCCACTTTTTAAAAAAAATGGAAATTACTAAATATCCACCTTTGAGAGATCTGATCAATTACGGCACATTTACTCTATAAAATATTATGCAGTCATTAAAAAGGGGATAAGATTTGACTACATATGCTTTATATAGAAGGAAAAATATAGTGCATTGTATCAAAAAATGTTAATGTATACGTATACCCAGAAAAGTATCAGGAAGCATATACACCAAACTATTAATGGTGGCGAGATACCATAGGGTGTAAGGATGGACTGGGATTATTCTATTTCTGTATTGAATTATTTTACATAAAATGTGTATTAACGTTTAATTTTTAAAATATTTTTAGCTTGCATAACTTTAACACATATTCATCAAGTTAAATCTAAATCTCCTCTGAGCAAACTATTCGCTCTCATATTACTGTTTGGTTTTCTTCAGCACTCTATGATTATTTTGTTAAACATCTGTATCGTCTCTGTCCCACGGAAGGGATCCCATCCGTCTTGCGTTATCTCACATATAGAAGTCGTTCAATAATCATAGGCCTCCGGAAAGACTGAAGGGATACGATAAATTTCAGTACATCAAGGAGTAACACGTACGAGTATGAACATATGCTACGCTCCGAGGAAGTTGAAAGTAACGACTAACGAGAAGAGCCAATACTCCTGTAAAAGTAGAATGCTACCTTTCCACCCAAGAACCCAATCGCGCCTCCGGGAAACCAGCGGGCACGGGACGCTGGCGTCATCTCGCATCGCCGGAAGCAAAATAACGGAAATAAGGGGTGGCGGAGGGCGGAGGGACGACGGAGGCGGGAGGCGGGAGGCGGGAGGGAGGAGGCGGGAGGGAGGAGGCGGGAGGGAGGAGGCGGGAGGGAGGAGGCGGGAGGGAGGAGGGACGACGGAGGCCGTGGGGAGGCAGGTTGGAGGTCACGTGATACGTTTGGGCCCACATTTTTCCTCCTGGCGGAAAAAGCTAGAGAATCAGATTGTCAAAGCCAAAGAAAAAATTATCTGTACTAAGTAGAGTTTAGAGGAGTAAATTCGTTGACTCTATGTCTCCGTTTCGCTTTTTCATTGGTTTTATTTGCGTCCCAATTTAACGTTGCCCAAAGAAAAGATGGCGGAACCGGCGCTGGGTCCTACGTAAAGCCTCCAGGTTGGAGAAGCCCATGCGTGGTTTCTGTGGACTGCAACACCATCCTATCAACTGGCCCTCGTTACAGAGTTTGGGGCGGGTCCGTCATCGCGAGATCCTACGTTTGCGCGAAGATGGTGGAGGAGAGTCTCCGCGTGGTTCGTTGTGGCGGCAGCCAGTTGAATTTTAGGAGAGCGGTGTTCTCTGCGGATTCTAAGTATGGGGTCACTGCGCTTCGTCGTCGGGGCTGAGGGGCGCCAGTCCTGAGGCGGTGGAGGGGCTGCGGGGAAGATCTGTAAGGCGCGTCCGGACTCGCTAGCCGTCCAGTCTGGGCTCAAAGGAGCACGCGTTGGGTAGACTCCAGGGCAC
The DNA here is from genome assembly GCA_028627145.1 of Eidolon dupreanum. Taxonomy (NCBI): domain Eukaryota; kingdom Metazoa; phylum Chordata; class Mammalia; order Chiroptera; family Pteropodidae; genus Eidolon; species Eidolon dupreanum. The sequence goes on from CM053503.1 coordinate 135,909,455, forward strand.
GCGGGAGGGAGCCGGTGCCTGTGAGCTGTAAGAGGGATGAGAAACGCTTTAGCACCTTGAACACGCAGGCTGGGGTGCGGTTTACCAGCAGGTAGATTGAGGGGCTCAGGGGCGGGCCCACGTGTGTGGAATCAGCTCGGCTATAAGATGGTTCAGGCACGGATGTGTACACTACTGCGGTTGCAGTACCACGAGGAGTATCCTTTTGGATGGAGTCGTGGCTTGGAATTACTGAACAATTAATTAAACATTCCTTTTTCTCCACACCCCTCTACCCTCTCTACCCTCCCTCCCTACACCTTCCACTCCCCACTCCCGCTTGCATTTTGGCAACCTTTTGGGAGCTTTGAGGGTAAAGTGATGTTAGATTATGTGCGCGATAAAAGCATACCGAAGCCCTGATCCTTCTCAGATATTCAGTGTAGCTGTAAGCCAAACTACTCTCTGGGTTCAAAACCTGGTTCTAACATTGTGTGACCTTTGCAAGTTTATTAATCTTTGTTTCACTTGCCTTATCTGTAAAATGGGATAATATTTACTAACCCAATTCAGGATTGTTTTGAAGACTAAATCCCTTAATACACATACACCATGTAAAACAGTTGCTGGCACTTAATGGTGTGTGTATCAGCTGTCATCATTAGTGATATATTGCCAGTATCATGTAGAATTGACACATTGTAGAAAGTTTTTCAAATCACTTAAGAATAGAATAAAAAATAGTAAAAACCCTATCTTAGAAGAGTAGAAATAGAGTCCTATGAAAGTTTGTATCCCCTACAGTTGCTCCCTTATGGGCGTATGTATGGCTGATAGTTGTTAAATGAAGAGGCGTTTGTAAATTGCCTTAGAGGTGAAAAAATATATTGAATCTTTGGTCTTTATAGTAAAAAGATCTTTGTTGATTGATACTCATGAATCAGGGGAAGAAACTAAGGCTTCAAGAGGTTGCCAAAGTTTGCCACTTTGAACTTATATTTAGGTTTCCAGTTTCTTCCTTCATTGTACTGTTTCTACATATTATTATGTTGAGATCCATTGTGTTTCATTTGCTAAGTTCTACAATTCATTTTAAGTATGTATTATGTATTATTTACAACAAACAGATGACACCAAACTAATATAATTTCAATATTGATGCTGCTTTCAGGAGCTTACAGTCCATTGAGGAAAATAAAATAGTAACAAGTTTCATGGTGTGGTACTTGGGGAGCTAATAAAGAGAGAGTATTAAACTGAAAAAGATGGAAAAAGTTCCCGATGAAGTGACATTTACATTAGGCCTAGATAGGTGAATGATATTTTGACTAGGGGATATGGGCAGAAGGCATTCCACATAGGGGCACCAAACAGACATACCTCGGAGATACTGTGGGTTCAGTCCAGACCACAGCAATAAATCAGGTCATAACTTTTTTGCTGATGGAGGGTCTTGCCTTCAATTTGTAAAATATGCCACACACATGAAGCACAATAAGTGAAGCACAATAAAACAAGCCATGTCTGCATAAGCAAGAGAAGAAGTCTGTTTATGTTGAACAGGCTGGTACAGTTAGCTAGTAGGAATGGTACAGAAAGAGAGCTAGTGGGAAATGAGTTTGGAAAAGGAACATGGAGCTGGCCCTTGGTTATTCTTTGGTCCAAAGAGCATATTTTTCAATTCTTTTTATAAGGCGTCGGTAGCATGATTGTTTCCTCAGAAATATTAACTGAAAACTATGTAGAAAACTATATAGTATGTGTTGGGAGAGTGTAAATATGAAAGCTAGCATACTCAAGGTATAGTAATGCCATAAAAAAGGAAGTTACACAATGAAACTTTCCCTTCAATAGTAGGATCTTATAGGACTAAGGAGTTTCCCCCACCAATGATATTGAGGGAGGGCATCCAGGCAAAATGAACACTTTGAAATTGGGGTGAGGGGGTGTCATGTGTGTAAAGTAAGTATAGTGCAGCATAAGGTATAGGAAAGTGTTGGGAGAAGAATCTGGAGTTGTATAGACCAGAGCTTGGAAGGCTAATGCAGGCAGTGAGTTTGGCATGAACTAAGATGGGATTGAAGATGAAAAGAGTTTTTGAATGATTTAGCAATTAGCATTAAGGAGAAGATGTTGAATTCCCTTTGGACCTATTGAATTTAAGGTACTTGTAAAACAACCAGTTGAACATACTAGGTAGAAATTCAGAACTGAAGTTTGGGAACTTGATCCTGATATAGAGATGCTTTTGTGTCATCTACATAGAAGCTAATAATTAACACCAGTTCTCTAGCAAATTAATGGGGTTATAATGAACTCACCAAGGATTTGAATATTATCTGAAAGGGATTGGCTAGCTTATACAAAGAGAATAAGATTATTTTGTATTTTATCTCAAGGAGCTTATCAAGAAAGCTGATACAGTAAATGAAACAACAGAATTGTGGGATTTTAGCATCTTCCTCTTGGTCACTAGATCCTCTTAGAACTAGGACAAAAACTGTTCTGCTTATTTGAGTGGGTTGTTAGAAGGAAGCAGAAAAGTGGCTGTACATGAAAGTGCATGGCATTCCCATATCAGATATTACTGACCCCCCAGTCCAGCACTGTTTGCCCCATATCTTGTTGCTGCTCACAGTTATAGGTACTACGCATTATAGCATTAGGTTGATATGGTATACAAACCAAAAATATGGGTTATTCTTGCCATTTATGTTCCTAAATTAGCACAAAGCTATTTCCCTGACCCTAAATATTTTTACCTTGAAGATCATTCTAGACACTGCTGCTGGAATTTTCCTAAAGTGATACCATCATAACATTATTACCTTAACCCTTATTTCTGGTCTTGCTGTAGTTCTTCAGTTCCTTCCTTATTCATAGCTTTTCTGTCTGGCTTCCAGGGCCAGCTAGCTCAACTCTACTCCAATTGTGTTTCCTGATATTACCCATTATGCACACTTTTCTTATTAAATAGGTACAGCCCCTGTCTGGTAGGTGCCATGTTAATTATTTCCCTGCTTCCCCTTACGTTGCTATACTTTTTCCTGCCCAGCCCTTAAATCACGCATCCTTCAGAGTCTCTTTTAAATCCAGGTTCCTGTTTGAAAACTTCCCCAGCTTCTTCACTACTTCATCAAAAGACAATTGAATCCTGTGGGACAGGCATTGTGGTGGGCGCTTTGTACACATTCCTGTTGGCAGGGTTTAGGTATTCTCATTTTACCAAAGCATTTATTGAGTGTTTTTTATGTGTGCTAAACTTACATTTGTATGCATTGTTTCATTTAATCCTCATAAAAACACTATGAAGAAAGTGTTATCTGCATTTTACAATGAGGAACAGTGAGATTTAGAGAGATTAATTCTCCAACATCATTCAGCCAGTACATGGTAAAGCTAGTATGTGAACCCATTGTGTTTGACTTCTTAAACATGCATTCTTTTTCTACCATACAGTATTTCTATTATTATTTATAATAACTAAATACCCAGTTCATTCCCTCAAGGAGCTCACAGTCTCTTTCATAATGCCCCGTGGTGAATGCCATGGTAGAGCTAAGCTCACCATCCTGTTCGAAGCACAGTAGAACTGGTGCTGATCTGGACTGAGAAGATGAGAGAAGGCTTGCAGTGAAAATACACTGAGTTGAATCTTAAAGTAGTCAGAAAGAGTAAGTGTTCTGTGTAGATGGCAGAATATGCAGAAGCATGGAAAGTTTCCTTCAGGGGCTTGCATTCAAATAGTTAAAGCCATCGTTCTCAGCTGAGGAGCAATAAGAAAGCAAATATTTTTTTTCTGGGGCAGCATATCAGAATCAATTAAAGGGAGTTTTCTTGGTAAACAGTAACCCTTCACCCACCATTATCTCAAGGAAACTGATGCCCAAAGAACTTGTTTGCTGTTACTAGTGAGGTGTGTCTTGGGCAGGGATTGTTGGAGTTGTGAACCACTTGACACGGTTATAGTGAAAAAGTAGTTCCAGTCAGACAGGGTCAAACCACCAAAGACTTTAGGGAATTTAGATCATATACTGAAGGCAGTGGGAAACCATTAAAGGATTTTAATTTTATCTTTATTTAAGTGATATGGTCATATTTGCAAAATTAGTCTGACATGAATAAGAAAGATTAAACAAAGGGCTATGCCTGAACACTGTAGGGAGTCCGTTAGAGCAGAGGTCCCCAAACCCCAGGCCGAAGACTGATGACCAGTCAGTGGCCTGTTAGAAACTGGGCCGCACTGCAGGAGGTGAGCTGCAAGCTAAGCTTCATCTATATTTGCAGCCACTCTCCAGTGCTAGCTAGCATCACAGCCTCAGCTCCACCTCTGATCATCAGGAATTGGATTATTGTAGGAGCACCGGTCCCTTGTGTCAAAAAGGTTGGGGACCTCTGCTTTAGAGTCGTCCATCCCGGAGATGTTAAGACTCTGAACTAAGGTACTCAGGGATGGAGAGGAGGATCCAGCCAGAGAGGAGACCATATACCTCAGATGCTTTGTTACTCATACTTTGTTGATCTTTTTTAAACAGTTCCACACAACCATGCCATGGCTGCCTCCTGGCTACAGCCCTTGTATGATCCATCCTGATTTCAGAGAGATGAACATGTGAAAAATCAGGTGTCTTTGAATTGGTAAAATAATAGTGATCCCAGTCCGCATCAGAAGATTTACTCTTATTATCTATAATTGTTTATTGGTTCATTTTATCTGGTTAGTTTATAAAACCTTAGAGGTTCAGGCAAGTTCTGTTCAGTTAACTGTATTGGACATTGGGAATCAAAGATTAAAAAGTCCTTCGCTCTATAGAATATTATGGTCAGATATGGGAGATGATATAGATGTGAACAAGTAATTTCAACACAATATGAAAATACCAGGATCAGGTAATGCACAAGGTACTTTGGGAGCACAGAGAAGAGGTTCAGCCTAAGGACTCTGTGATTTGTACCTTCTATAATGTGTGGAAAAACACTGTTAGACATGTACAGTGTAGACACAGAACATTTTTATTTGATACTAGGAGATTTGCACATCTGAGCTTTGTCTTGTGTTTATATCTGTTATGAAAATAGTCACACAATTACCCCAACTAAACCACTTAATAATTTAGTAGCCTCTGCTACATGGAAGAAAGCCACAAATCCAGAAAGACAAAAGCAGAACCAGCATTTTAGCAGCAAGAAAAGAACTGCCATGAAGTCTTTTTACTTTATTTTACAAAAGGCCTCACTTACTAAAGAGAACTTTTGACTTAGTGTTGGTAAGCTGGTGTCCCCAGTAAATGAGAACAGGGGACATGGGAAGATGGCTGTTAGCAAAACCACTGAATCATAACAGCTGATAGTGAATGCGTAGCACAGTGTCTGAGTCCATTAGTGAACAGACAGCATGGTTAAATGGCTGTTATTGCCGAATGAGTATGTGGAGCCTCTGCCCATGGAACTGGTCACAGATATGCTTTGGCCTCAATCCACTTTTCAGAGTTAGTAAACTAATCAGTCTTAGATATCCCCGTAGACTATACAGCACACAAATGTGAATAGACTGTTCTTAAACTATGGTTTTGAAAGAAACCTGTTGCATGTTAAAATTTTTTTTAATAGGCAATAAAAAGATTATACTGTTTATGGAGTGTATGAAACTTATTTTTCTCTCTTATTTCCAGGTATATCTTCTGTGTATCTGGAGACTTTGTTAAAGTTTATAGCACAGCTACAGAAGAATGTGTACATATATTGCAGGGACACAGAAATCTGGTTACAGGAATTCAGCTCAACCCCAACAACCATCTACAGGTATCAAATGACTTATAATGGGATATTTTAATATTGGCTTTATTATTGCCAGAAAAATTTGAATTAAATTTTTCAAATTTTCTAGCATGTGATCAGGGAAATATATGTGTTGATCTTTCTGATTCAAGGTATTTTTTCACTTATTTTTAATTACTAAAATAAGGTCACGGCCCAGAACTACATTGCCCACAAAGGGGTTCTTGGCTGTATGAGTTTCTGAAATTTGGCTCAGTTGAGTGAATTTCTCAATTGTTGGTCTTCTCAGGTCCCTTTATATGCATTGCGAATATCCAAAAGGGGCATTTAGCATTTGGTGTTTCTCAAACTTCTTTATATGACCTCTGAACACATTTTTAAAATGTTAACCAAGAGGTATTGATTTCGTAGATCTGTTCCTTTAGAGACGAGGCTCTTTAGTGTTAATGTAGAAATTACCTAATTTTAAGGCTAGCTTCTAGACAAGAATAAGGGCTTTTTCAGTCAGTGGATTGACCGGTTAATTTTAGGACAAACTTGGGAATCTAGTTTAGTCTGGCCTTCCCCATTCTTTCTAAAACCAACCCTTGCTTTTCAGAATTCAAGAAAAATGAAATGGCCATTTTAATTTTGTTCATAAGTTTCAACAAATCTACTAAAGAGTTATGTCAAAAATACTTTGCTCTTGCTCTAGATTCTGTTCAATTTCCACCTTTCAAAGCTAAGAAGTTATTGCTTGATTTAAGAATAGATTTGCATTGCCATTCAGTGCATTATCACAAGGGAAGTAGGGCATAAAGGAACACTTATCTTTTCTCTCCAAAACTAAATGAACTGCGCTTGAAAATCAAAGTTAAATAGCTTTTTGCAGAGTTCAAGCACATATATTATCCTTACTGTCCTCAGAGTTTCAGATAACAGCTGATTGTTATGTGCAGCATTTGAATGTTTTTTGTAGCAGAAATACCCTTTCATTTAAATTGGAATTTGTGAAGTCTGTGTTACTAAGTTTTATAGCACAATGGAAAACTATATAAAAGTTATACAAAAGGTATATTTCATGGAACTGAAAAATGATAAAATTAGAGGACAATTTTAACATCTGATTGAGGTGAGTCAACTTCCAGAAATTCTATGGACTCACAATGTTTATGTATTAACTATTGTTTTGACAGTGATTAAATATTTGCCTTATTATATTTTACTAATCCATGTTAATGGTTCTTATATGTAGTAATTGTAATGTGTATTTTCTACTTAATGTAGTTCTTTTATCAGATATTTTCTTTATCACTTTTTACTTCTATTCTCTGATTCCTTGTCCTTATTGGCAGAAGTTTTAAAATTGCCACTTTCAAAAAACTTAAAATGATTTATAAATGTTATAAGCAAACTATTTTCACAGTAACAGCAACAAAAAGTCCTGTGTCTAAAAATAAAAATGTCTTGCTGAGGCCTTCTGGTGCTACCAAAGGATGGTCCACAGACCATTGCCACAAATAGTTACCAGTCTGCAGTGAGATAAGTATAGCAATTGAGCACTTTGACATTGCCACTGTATCCAAATACATAATAACTTCTAAAGAATTGATCCTTGATGGTTTCGAATTAAAAACAAAAACAAAAACAAAAAACAAGACATTCTCAGATTATTTGAGAAGTAGTCCTTTAATACCCATATAAGATGAAAGCAGTTCTAATAAAAAAGGACTAGGCCCTTAAAACTAGCAACAAGCTCTTAAGTGTTTTTCATAACTCAAAACCATACCATCTCACTCTTGAAGATAAAGGTTGGCTTTTTTCCCTTCATTTTAATTAAAACTTGAAAGTGATGATCTGCTTCCTCCAAAGAGCTGTAATAAGATGGTCACAAACAATATAAGCTTTGCAAAAACTATGTAAATAAATGACTCCACTTTTCCAAAGCTAACAGTAAACTAATGAATGAAACATCATCTGTATCGGCACTTAATTTATTTGGTATCTTAATGAAGTTCTATTTTTTAATCAATTTTGTACTATTTTTACCCTTTTAGCTATATTCTTGTTCCTTTGACGGCACAATTAAACTGTGGGACTATATCGATGGCATTTTGATAAAGGTATGTAGATCGATCTTCCATTTTCATTACGTGAAAAGGAATGGCAACATAATTTAATGACAGATATATTACTTCTAGAAAGCCTGATTGTTGGATAGCCTTCCTAAACAAGTTGTGAAATTCACACACCACAAAAGAATAGACAAATTCGACTGTATAAAAATTTTAAACTTCTAACAGAGATGACCAATAAAACAGGAAGAAAATAAAAGAGATAGCCAATAAACATGAAGAGATGCTTAACCTTATTAATAATTAAATGTAAATTAAAACAGATGACAGCATTTTTCCCTGTAGTCTAGCCAAATTTCAGATTGTAGAAATTTCAGATTGATGGGTAAAGTGTAGAGAAACTGATACTTTTGTACACAGTCAATGAGAGTAAAACTGAAATTGAATAAACACCTTTGCTCTATCAATCTAATCTTAAAAAATCTCTTGTTGAAATAATAGCATATATATGTAGTTCTTAAAATACCATTTGTAGTTTAAAAAAATTAAATATAATCTTGATGTTTAAAATTTGATATTCATGCAATAGAATGGAATAGTTAAAAAGAAACAAGTAGATCTATCTATAGCAATATGGTGTGTTTTATCTTTCAGACTTTCATAGTTGGACATAAACTTCACGCCCTCTTTACTCATGCCCGTGCTGAGGATTCTGTCTTTGTTATAATAAATAAAGACAAACCAGGTATATTATAATTAGTTTATTTAGTTTTCTATAGCATTGAGTGGCTCTTTACATTTTCTCAAATTTAACATTTTGCTTTTAGTTTGAAGTTAATTTTTGGAGTTATTTAAATTGTTTTCATTTATTGTTGCATTCATTTTGGAGAGGCTCTGTATAATTTATGAAACAATGAAGGAATGATTATATATGGTTGTAATAATAGACTGAAGAGCTCAAATTTTAAAGCTGCTTTGAGCTAGAATTTATCTTCCTACTGAACTTAAATCTTTCATTTTTAAACATCACTATCATTTGATCCCATGGGACACCCCTATATGTTGATCTTGAATCTATAGGAAAAGATATAGAAAACAGGTTGATACTGACTAATAATGTGACTAAATTTTTATTAATTATGTTTTCATTATAATTGGATAATTAATCCATTGAAACTGCCATGTTTCAGAGCATTTTAGGAATTCCTAGAATATCTTCTTTGGTTACATACAAGTAATTGTCCTTTAGTAGAGAATTTAGTGCATCAGAATATTGACATAAAGGATATATCCAAAGAACTTTTCTAATCTCAAAATTCAAGAATGCTACTGCACCACTGCACCTTGTGGTGTCTTCCAGAAAATATTGTATTCAGAATTCAAAGTGAGTTTGAACTGTGTATGTCCACTTACAGATTTTTTTCAATAAATATTGTAAATGTATTTTCATCTCCTTATGATTTTCTTAATAACATTTTCTTTTCTCTAGTTTATTGTAAGACTACAGTATTAAATACATATATACAATATGTGTTAACCTTTATATTGTTAAAGCTTCTGGTCAACAATAGGCTATTAGAAGTTAAGTTTTGGGAGAGTCAAAAGTTACACATGGATTTTCAACTGCTCAGGGGATCATAACCCTTAAACTCCACGTTGTTCAAGGGTTAACTTTATGTAAATATATGTCCTTTCTTCATTTGTTTCATCTTTGTTCATCAGTTCAAAACCAGAGTCTCTGATAGAAAATTGTATAAATCATTGAAAAATGCTTCTCTGGTTTAAACACAAATTAATCTTTTATTTATACATTATCTTATGGTGTCATTTCTTGGCTGCCTATAATTAATTCATTCAACAGCTAATTGACCACCTACTGTTCAAATACTATTCTGGTTGTGGAAAACAAAACAGACAATAAATCCCAACAGTAGGCTGACTAGAATAGTCATGTGATACAATAAGATGGAAGGTATTCTAGAGAAAAATATAGCAGGGAGGAGAATCAGTAACAACGGAGGAATATATATTAAATAAGTGGTCAGTGAAGGTCCTGGGAGGAGAATAGGGTATGCAGCCATATTGGAGAAGCATATTCTAGAGCATTCCTGGCATGTTTGAGAAATAGCAGGGAAGCTGGATTAGAGTGAGCTAAGTGAGAATAGATAATACAGAGCCTTAAGAGCCATTGGAAGAACTTTGGCTTTTACTCCGAGTAGATAAAAAGTCATTGAAGGATTTTGAGCAAAAGAATGACATGATCTGACTCAGTTGTAAAAGAATCAATACCTTCTGTGTTGAGAATAGACTAAAGGGGGACAACAGTGGAAGTAGGAAGAACTATTAACAGGTTATCGCTCCTAACACTTAGGATCTGACACATGGACATAGCTTTAGACTAGGTGGTAGTGGTGGAGGTGGTGAGAAGGGATCGAATTCTGGGTATCTTTTGAAGATACGGCCAACAGGGTTTGCTGATGGTTTGATGTAGGTAAGAGAAAGAAGTCAAAGAGAGGACTTTGTCTAAGCAACTGGGTAAATGGAAGTGCCATTTCCCACAGTAGGCAATGTGGGGGAAGACTTAAGTTTAGAAAGCAAAAGTGAGAGTTCAGGATTTAGGCATGTAAAATTTGAGATGATTGAGAAAGGTAGAAAAATCAAGAGTTCAGAGCATATAATAAGCAGGCAGAAAACGGTAGATCCGTGCATTAAAGAATTTTATATTCATTAAATCTAGGAGGCTAAAGAGAGAGCATAGTGAAATATAGCAGTTTCCCCTCAGAATTTTTTTAAATGGGATATAAAGAGAAGTGTGTCAATATTATAGAAAATGAGATTTATTCTATGAATGTGTGGCAAGTCCATAGCATTTCTAAAAACTCTCGCAGATGGTTTGTTGCTTTTTGCTGTTTGGTTCACCAATGCATATTCCATCTCCATTTTAAATCTCAGCTTAGTGTCCTAGTAATATCCATTGTTTTCTATTTCTGTATCTATGGAGCATGTATATATATGAATTATGAAATTAGACTTCCATTTAAAATTTGTATATTCAAGTGAAGAGTCCAGAAAAAGGAACATTTTGTTCAGGATAGCATAGAATTATTATCTTGACATCAAATTAATACTAGAGTACTAGTTAACCGTTTCATATGCTTGAATGCATGTCTTTTACTAGAGAAGCTTTATATTAATATAGATATTTTTGGCTAGATATATTTCAGCTGGTTTCAGTGAAACTGCCAAAATCATCAAGCCAGGAAGTAGAAGCTGAGGAGGTCTCCTTTGTTTTGGATTATGTAAACCAGTCACCCAAGTGCATTGCCTTTGGAAATGAGGTAACCTTGTTTTGTTGATCTTTTTTGTATATAGAATCTCTTGCCTGCCATCTTTCCTCCAAACATTTTCTGTTACAGTGATTTGTTTTTGCCTTAAGTTACAATATTTTTGTTAGTAACTAAGAAGTCTGTTCCACTGTGTTAGCATGTGTTTATGGCATAGATTTTTAGGCCCATCCTAATTTTGTATATTGTCTTATTGCTCTTATAAAGCCTCTAATTGTATAAAACATATCAGTGTTTTGGCATTTATTCTGTATTTCTTAGTCTATCACATGTAAAAGCCACTTAAATCTTTTCAGTTTAGACTATGTGTCTAGAAAATACAACCTCCCTGTCTAATTAATACGCCCATTATAGGAAATTTGGAAATTATAGAAAAATAATCATGAAAGAATTAATTCTTACCAGCAGTAACATTTGAGGAATATTTTTTAGACTTTTTTTTCTAAACATGTATAAAATAACTTTTCCTAAACTGAATTAATATCTGAAGGCTCTTTTATTTTTTTCACTTAACATTGTAGCATGAGTGTGTACTTAAATGTTCATCAGAAATGATTTATGATATTTAAACCATGATTTATTTAGCCATCCCCTATTAATAGTTTATTAAAACCGAGTACCAAAAAAGACCCTAGATGTTAATGTGGTGACATGTTTCTTTAATTTTGTAGCATTATTTTGGCTTTGTTTTGAAAAGGGTTAATTTCTTAGAGTAGAAAAAAACTCTTCATAAAACCATTCTTCAGCCTTATAGTTATTCTAATGCATATTAAAATCACAGTGAGATATCACTTCATATTCACCTGAACAGTTAAAATTTAAAAGACTAATAGTACTCTGAGTGTTGGCAAAATATGGAGCAAAGTTAAACATATTGTGACCCAGCAATTCCACTCCTAAGTGGAGAAAAATATGACCACAAAATGGCATGTACAAGAATGATTAATGCTTACACTAGCTCCAAAATAGAAATAGATCAAATGTTCAACAAGAGAATAACTATTTATGATATACAGTATATTCATTCATTGGAATGCTGCTTCATAATGAAAAGGAACTAATGATACATGTAAGAGTATGTGTGAATCTCAAAAAGTTGATATTGAGCTAAAGAGTTCAGACACAAAAAAGTATTTACTGTACGATTCTATATTTTTGACGTCTATAATACGCAAAGAAGTAAACTGCGGTGATAGAAATCAGTAGTTGCCGGCAGGGATGGCGGCACTGGGGAATTACTGGAATGAGGGAACATTCCAGAGGTGAGGAAAATGTCATAACTCTTAATTGTGGTGGTGGTTACATGGATATACATACATGTAAAACATTGCATTTTATCGTGTAAATTATGCCTTAATAGAAAAATTTAAATCATTATACTTAAAGCTAGATAGCCTAGTTTTATAATAGGACCTCAGTTCATCTTTTAATTTTCTATGATTATTTTAAAGGTAGGATTACCCTTTCTATAGCTAAACAGGAATATATTAACATACTCTTAATATGCAAAAAAAAATTATTACTGCTATATTAACTTTTTCCCTCTTAATATATTCTATCCCCCCCCCCCACCTTGGAACAGCATTTTTTAAAATAACTTTATTTTTCAATTACAGTTGTCATACAATATTATATTAGTTTCAAGTGTACAGCATAGTGCATAGACATCTATATAACTTAAGTGATCGCACCAATTAAGTCGATACCCATCTGACACCATAAATCGGTAGTTATTATATTATTAACCATATCCTTTGTTATACTTTACATCCCTATGACTATTTTGTAACTACCAATTTGTACTTAATCCCTTACCCTTTTTTACGAATCCCATAATCCTCCCCAATATGGCAACCATCAAAACATTCTCTGTTTTTTTTGTTCATTTATTTTGTTTTTTAAATTCCACATATAAGTGAAATTATATGGTATTCATCTTTTTCTGTCTGACTTATTTCCCTTAGCATAAAACCCTCTAAGTGTATTCATATTGTCACAGATGGCAAGATTTCATTCTTTTTTATGGCTAAGTAACATTCCATTGTCTATACATACTAATTCTTTATCCACTTATCTATTGATGGACACTTAGGTTGCTTTCATATCTTGACTATTATAAATAGTGCTGCAGTGTATATATGCATGTATATTTCTTCTTGAATTAATGTTTTAGGTTTCTTCAGATAAATACTCAAGTGGAATTAGTGGGTCCTTCTTTGTCTCTTACTATAGCTTTTGTTTTAAACTCTGTTTCTTCTGGTATAAGTATTACTACCCCAACTTTTTTTTTTCCATTTCCATTTTCATGAAATGCCTTTTTCCATCCTTTTACTTTCAGTCTATGTCTTTCAATCTAAAGTGAGTCTCCTGTAGGTAGCATATGTAATGGTCTTGTTTTCTTATACATTCAGCCCTCTGTGTCTTTTCATTGGAGCATTTAATGCATTTACATGAAAAGTAATTGTTGATGTGTAATTATTGTCATTTTATTATTCATTTTATGTTATTTTTTTTCCTTCATAAAGAAGTCCCTTTAACATTTCTTGTAATATTCGTTTTGTATTGGTGAACTCCTTTAGCTTTTTCTCATCTGGGAAGCTCTTTATCTGTCCTTGAACTCTTTCTAAGTGATAGCTTTGCTGGGTAGGGTAATCTTGGTTGTAGGTCCTTGCTCTTCATCACTTCAAATATTTTGTACCAATCCCCTGACTTGGAAAGTTTCTGTTAAGAAATCAGCTGATAGCCTTATGAGAGCTCCCTTGTAGGTAACTAACTGCTTTTCTCTACTTTTAAGCTTTTCTCTCGGTCTTTAACCTTTAGCATTTTAATTATGTAACTTGATATATGTCTCTTTGGGTTCATCTTATGTGGGACTCTGCACTTCCTGGGCTTGTGTGTGTATTTCCTTCACCAGAGAAGTCTTCTGTCATTATTTCTTTAAATATGTTTTTAATTCCTTGATCTCTCTCTTCTTCTAGTATCCCTATGATATGAATGTTGGTACACTTGATATTGTCCCAGAGGCCCCTTAAACTATCCTCATATTTTTGGATTCTTTCTTCTTTTTGTTTTGTTCTCATTATAATTTTCTGCTACCTTATCTTCCAAGTCACTGATTTGATCTTCTACTTCATCTAATCTAGTGTTGATTCCATTCATTTCAGTTATTGTATTTTTCATTCCTGACTGGTTCTTTTTTATGTTTTCTGTCTCCACTTTTATGTTTTTTATCACTTTGTTAAAGTTCTCACTGAGTTTATCTACCATTCCCCTGAGTTCATGGAGCATCCTTATAGCCAGTGTTCTGAACTCTGCATGTGGTAGGTTGCTTGCCTCCATTTTGTTTAGCTCTTTTTCTGAAGCTTTGTTCTGTTCTTTCATTTGGGACATGTTTCTTTGTCTCCCCATTCTGACCACCTCCCTGTGTTTGTTTCTATGTTTTAGATAAAGCTGCTATGTCTTCCAGTTTTAGTACAATAGCCTTATGTAGTATGTATACTGTAGGTCCCAGTGGCACAGTCTCTATGGTCACCTGAGCTGGGTGCTCCAGGTGTGTCCTTTGTGTGGGTCATGTGTGCCCTTTTGCAGTTGAATTTTGGTTGTTGCTTGCATACGAATGAGAGGGATTGACCCCCAGGCTGATTGGTTGTGAGGACTGGCAGTCACTGCAGTGGAGTAACTATTTATTGTACAGGGGCTGACCTTACAGAATAGAATTTACTTTAGCAGGGCTTTGGCGCCTGCCAAGTCTGCCCTTTGGATGTGTCATTTGTGGAGGTCATTGGGTGATGCTCTGCTATGATCTGAAGCTAGCCACCCCACGTGTTGGTCCTGGGGCCTCTTGGGAGGGGCTCTGGTGCAGGCCAAGGTCAGCCACTGCCTGTGCCCTGCCCAGAGCCACTTGATATAAGCTACAAGGTGATAATGCAGATGTTGGCCACTTGCGCTGCTCTCAGAGGTGCCTTGGAGAGGCTAAGCTGCAAACAGGCCAGCTGCCACTAGTAAGAGGTACAGGACACGGCAAGGCCAAATGCTGCTTGTTTGGGGTTTAGGAACCTTTAAGACATTTTAGGAAAGTCCACAGCATGAGCCAAGACAGGCCATTTGTATGGAAAAGCCACTGGAAGAGGCTTGTGTGGTCCAACAAGATGAGTGCGACAGGGTCTCAGAATCACCAGGACAGAGTGAATAATGTTAGCCAGGTTGGAGACCCAGCTATGGCGCCTGCCTGCATATGCGTGCTGAATGAGGGGAGAACTCAACAAAGGGACAGTGGTTCTGCCAGCACTTCTGTCTGGGAGAAAGCTACCCCTCCAGTCCTCACCCTGAAGCCAGACTAAAAGAATGCCTGGGACTACAGCAATCACAATCTCCACTGGCTTTCACAGCCAGAAGTTATGGGGACTTTTCTTCCAGGCACTGGAACCCTGGGCCAGGCAGCCTGGTATGAGACTGGGACCCCATCAGTCCTCGGGGGGCGGGGGACCTGTACAGCTCAGAATATCCCTCCTGATTTTTAACCGCTACATGTGGGTGTGGGACTAGCCCATTCCACATCTCTGCCCCTCCTGTCAGTCTTGTGGCTTCTTTTGGATGTCCTTCATTATAGGATTTCTGTTCAGCTAGACTTTAGGCAATTCTCAGTGATGGTGGTTCTGTAGTTCAGTCGTATTTTGAGGTGGTCATGGGAGAAAGGAAGCACAGCATTTATCTACTCAACCATTTTGCTATTTGAGATTTTGTGATGAGAATATTTCTTCTTAAAGAGTGTTAACTATTTATGTGAATGTTATCTTCTCTTTGAAATATCAGGGAGAATATGTTGCTGCGGTACGGGACTTTTATTTATCGGTTTATTTTTTTAAAAAGAAAAAAACATCAAGGTAAGAATTCCTTTTTGATAGCATTATTTTATTTACTCAAAGAGTTTTTTATAATTTCATTTTATTCTCATACCTGTAATCCAAAGTCATTGAGTAGTTTCATGTTACAAATGCTTTGAAACTACAAGATAATAGAGTTTTGTTGTTATTGGGGTCTTTGGGGCCTGATACCTAGTAACATTTAAGAAGTGTCAGCTATTAATTATAATATACTATATTTTTAATTTATGGCTTATGGCAGACTTGGACATATATTTATTTTATCTGTGACATGGCTTTGTAAGACAAATATTACTATTTGCCACATTTTAAAATACTATATTTTTCAGTTACTGTAGACATTCAATATTAGTTTCAGGTTTACAGCATAGTGGTTAGACATTTATGTAACTTACAGAGTGATCCCCTAAGTCTGGTACCCACCCGATACCACACATAGTTATTACAATATTATTGGCTATATTCCCTATGCTGTACTTTACATCCTTATGACTATTTTGTAACTGCCAATTTGTACTTCTTAATCCCTTCACCTGGTTTAGCCAACCCGTATCCCCTCCCTTCTGGCAACCACATTATGTTTATTTTGTTTTTTAGATTCCAGTTTTTAACCCACAATGGATAGGGTTGAGGGAGCGTGAGTCACAAAAACGTGGGGAGACTTTCTAGCCAAAACCCTTTGTACACCTAGATTTTAGTGTGCAGAGTTGTGTCAGAATTGGATTTGATTTGAAAAGGCTTCCCCAGGTAATTAATCATCGTTGCCATGTTACAGCTGTAGGAGTGAATATAGGCATTGGAATACCTGGATCTAAAATGAGTCAAAATTAGTCCATTTGAACTTTGATGTACCTCAAATTAACATATATTTTAAATGGGGATAATATCTTCCTAATAGAGTTATAAGGATGAATGAGATAACATGTTTAAAAAGACTAGTGCTAAGTATGAGTAGTCACTCTTCAAGTGACACTGTCACCTCTTCCTTTTTACCCTGTCAATATCAGCATTTGTTTTCTTTGCAGTATAATGAGGCTCCTGACATCTTTGTACACATTAACCAGTTGTCTCAGATAATAATTTCAAGGCAAAAAGCCACTAAAAGGACTGTCTTTTCTATTATTTCAATGTCAGTGGCCTCAACAGACAAGTTATTATGGTAGAATGTTTTAGTCACATGAGGCATACATTGTATATTAATAAATGTTTACAAACTAAAATTCTTGATTTTTTATCAAAATTTTATTTTTAATTCTTCATTTTTATTCAGTGAATTTTGAGAGCTCTTCAGTTTTGGTTGATAAGGCTGGGAAATCTCTTTTACTTAACTATATACCACTTACCAAGAAACTAATAATCAAGAAAAAATTTTTTTTCTTTTAGGTTTACTTTATCATCATCAAGAAATAAGAAACATGCTAAGAACAATTTTACATGTGTAGCATGCCACCCAAAGGAAGATTGCATAGCAACTGGTCACAAGGATGGCAAAATTCGTCTTTGGTCAGTTAATTCATGAAGAACATGGTGATCACTTATATACTATTTTATATTAGTCCTGTGGAACAGGGCTTTCTCTGGGTCCGAGAAAAAGGACAGCACTGAAAAGCCACTGCTGATAGTAGAGATTAGGCTTTGCTGACATTGTCCCTTTTTTATATCATTCTGTTCTTCATGGAATAGACTTAACTATTTGAGGATTTCTAACCTTGGGCTTTTACAGGGAGTGAAAAATTGGGTTTTGCCTATAGGCAAAATAGTTTTATTGAAGACAGTTTTTTTTGTCAGCCTTTAAGTAAAAAGTGGTAATAGGGGATACCTAAATACCCGTAGGGCACCTCAGTGTCCAGTTGTTTGTAGAAATAGAAAGTACACTTTTTACATACTAAGACCTGTAAGCTTGATATGATTATTTTGGGCATATTTATGTTCATTATATTATATTTGGCATATCATTATTTTTCTAACTTAGGACTTGGGTGAAATTAAATTTTTTGATTTTCTCCTACAGGAGGAATTTTGATGATGATAAGAAATACACATACACATGTCTACATTGGCACCATGATATGGTTATGGATTTGGCTTTTTCAGTGACAGGTAAGTACAAGTTTAATCATTAAAATGAACTTTTGAAGTGTGTGAATCAAGTATTTTAATTCACTGTATTTATAATGTGAAATATTTAGAATTGCCTGAACCAAATGAATTTTGAACTCTTGTATATCATCCTTTGTTTTGGGCATTGCTCAGCACAATACCATATACTTTAAGTTTCAGAGCCTTTCAGAGTATCCTGTACAGCTGTGATATAGTCTCTGTTATTAAGAAAGAACCTATTTAAGTTATAATACTTTTTTTTTTTAAATGAATATGTGTGCGGCTAAGTGTTCATTGTCCATAAGTGTAGCAACTGTTCATCAGGAACAAATGACTGTTTATGCTGGTGTTTAACCTGCATTATCTGACTTAACCCTTAACCCTATAAAATGGGTATCATTGTTCTCATTTTGTAGATGAAAATGAGATTTATAGTTAAGAACTAACTTGCCTAAGGTCACATGTTATTAAGTGAGATTTAAACATAGGTCTAATTCAAAAGCTTATGTTTTAACTGTTAGATTGCCTCCTTCACATTTACTGTTTTATTTTAATTCAGACCTTTGTTCCATTTAAGCAACATAAGAGTGTGGCTATAGTGGGTAAAAATAACTCCTTGAAAATAGGATGAACTTTAACAGAAATTTAGAGGAGTACGTTGTCTTTGGTTACATTTAGCACCCTCACACTTATATGGTGAAAGTTATGTCAGTATTATTTTGACTGGCCTATTTTGAAAAATGGGAGCTAGATACTAGAGAAGAGTATGTGCCTGAAAAAAGTGATTTTTCTTTCTGTAGGTCATCTAAAGACTGCCAGGATAAGTCTTAGATAATATTTTATGCTCCGGATCATTACAGGGCTGCTTGGGCTTAACTTCTGGAGCCTCAGGAAGTAGTAGGAGGCATCTTCACCCTGTTTGTGCTTTGAGTTTGGGGAACAGTGACTGGTATATGGGGGTGGGGCTCAATGTAACACACTTAAAGTAGTACAGCAGGAGTACAGTTGTGATGTGGGAATTTAGAATAGAAAGAAAAGGAAGAGGATATTAATGCTACACACAAAAGGTATAGGCTACTCTTCTCTACCCTCCTCTCCAGCCCAACCCCCCAAAATACAAATGAGTGCATATATGACCTCCATATGTACATACATATATAATGTTCTGGCAATGCCTTTGTTCTCTCCCAAGGCCATATCTTCTGCCCTTCCTCCTCAAGTTTTTCTCTGCTGTGGCTCCTGCCCAAGTCAAGGTCAAGACCAATTGATATTTATTGTTACTATGACTTTTCTCTGTTGCCATTATCCATCTCTTCTCATACTAGTTGGCAGTCATAGCTTTTTCTAGGGGCCTTACTTACCCTTAAGCCCTTGGACATTCAGGATTGACCTTTTCAGGTGGGATTTGGGGAAGAAGGAATAAATAATTGGATTAGTTGGCACTCAGAGAAGTAATACAAAGTGCCCCTACCCTGAGTCAAAGCTTTGGTGTAGAAGGTACTGCAGTTAATCTTGGCTATTAGGGAGTTGAAGTCTTGATTTTATATTTTAAGTCATGAATATTTACAAATGAGAAGTTATGGTTGAATGTAGTACATGGTTGTCAGTGAAATATCAGTATTGACCCTGTATAGGTTTAAGACATTTCATAGAAGAAAATTAGTTATCTGTATAAAACAAATTACAAATTATAGTTGTTTTGAGAGCTGATTATAAGTTAAGGTAGATATGAACAGTATAAACTATTTGGCTATGTTTTAAACCCAGTCATGCTGTATGTGAACTCTGAAATAATTATGTTCTTCTTTCCAATATTTAAGTCTTTGTCTCATTCCAGTGCACTGGGACCTCCAGTTACTCTGAATAAAAGTGATAATGTTCCCGGTCACAGGGGAAAGTTTTCAGTATTTTACCACTTAAAATGATTTTTGCTATAAATTTTCTTTAGGTTTTTCTTGTTTTATTTTGTTTGGTTTTTTAGCATCTATTAACTCATGATTTCCCTTTATTCTATAAATGTATTCTATAATTGCATTGTTTTATTTTTTAAATGTTGAATTAACCTCATACTCCTGCAGTAAACTAACTGCAATGATGTCTTATCCTTATCTTTTAAGATGTTGTTGGATTCAGCTTGGTGATAGTGTTTTGTTTGGGAATTTTCATCTGTCATGAAACCGGCTTGCTATTTTTAATACAGGATTATGCTGGTCTTATGAAACAAATTGGGAAATGTTCTTTCTTTTTTGTTACTTGGAAAAGTGAAAATAGGTTTATTTTTTCCTTAAGTATTTAGAAAAACTCACCAGTGAAGCCATTTGGACCTAGAGGATATTTGTTTCATTCAATTTTTCTTGTTATCAGCAGAAGAGTTGGTTAGCAACAAACTAGTCAAATACTACTGGAAAGGAGAATTCCTGAACCAGTGATCTTTAAATCTTTTGTCTTAAGAGTATATTAAAAAATATGAAGACACATTTTTGTGTGTATTTTTTAAAATAGTTTATTTCTTTAACATGACAGGAAAATAAAATGTTAATTATATTTTCATTTCTATTTTTTTCCCCCAAATACTGTCCCTTCATTTGCTGGCTGAATGAGAAGGCACCAGTCTGCTGAGTGGTGGTCGTGAATCTGTCCTTGTAGAGTGGCGTGATGCAACAGAGAAGAATAAGGAGTTCCTCCCCCGTTTAGGAGCTACTATTGAACATATCTCAGTCTCACCGGCAGGGGATTTGTTCTGTACTTCTCACTCTGATAATAGTACGTCTCACTTTGTTGTTGTGAGGAAATATTTGTTTAATGCGTATTTTACCTAGCATCTGTAGGGAATAAACAATAAGAGACCTCAAACTAATTAAAAATAGCATCACATTTAATGAGCATTTTTTCCTTTCCATTCCTCCTCTTTTTCTCACCCCTTTCTATCCCTAAATGCCACCAGAATTCATCATTTTCAGGATTGTTACAAAAATACAGAGCTAAATGCTGTTGGGTTTTGTTGTGCCACTTATATTTCAAAACCTTTTCATGTAGAACGATTTGGGGAAGTAACGGAAGGGTTTTGAAGTACGTATCTATGCTTTCACAGTATGATGGCATTTTCAAAAGAACACTGAGATTCTTCTTTGAGATAGCCATTCTCTTAGTGTGAGAGTCCTGTAGGTTCCAGCAGAAATGGAGGCAGCCTTGTGTTCCTCCATAACTTTTGCTCATCCTGTTAGAACTCAGCCTGGATGTAGACCCCACGGCCCATTGCCTCCTTTCCCTTCAAAAAAATGTAACTGTGAGCAATCCATTAGTGACATTTCAAAGTATATTATCTGTCTCTTTCAGGGTGTTTAAGTTTCTGAATTAACACTTAAAATGTACTCATAGGCACAACTCATAAAACTTACAGATTCTAATAGAAAACCCCCCTATCTCCACCCCAAACTTTTTGGTTAAATCAGAAAATATATTCCTAATTTTCTAGAAACACTCCAAGTAAATTAAACATACTCAGGTGTTTTGTGTTCTGATATATTTCAGGATAATGTAAATTCAAGTTTTTTCTAACTTTAAGTTCTGAACTATTTATGTGTCACTATTTTTTTTACCCACAGAGATAATAGTCATTCACCGAAACCTTGAGGCATCCGCAGTAATTCAAGGTCTAGTTAAAGGTATTGCAAAACATAGTGAATTTGGAATTATATACATTTTAAAAGTGAATATTTGTCTGATTTCAGCTATTGTTTGTCACTTCTTTTGCAGACAGCAATATCTTTACTGGTTTGATGATTGATCCAAGAACTAAAGCTTTGGTTTTGAATGGAAAACCTGGCCACTTGCAGTTTTATTCTCTCCAGAGTGATAAACAGTTATACAATGTAAGATTTTGATTCATTAACTAGCCTTAGGACTATTGAAAGTTTTTTACAGCACCACCAGCATCAAGTGAATTATTTAGTGGCTTCTAAAACAAGATCCTATGCTTGTGCTTCCTTAAACAGTCAGTACTATCAGTTGTTTATATCATAATTCTATTAAGGCCTCAGTTGCAGACTAAGTCTACATGTAAGCCAGATGGCACTCTTGTGCAGCCTCCTTTGTCTATTTTATTTTGTTTAGACTACATCTGTCACATATCTGTGCCTTTGAGTCACAAGGATAGGAAATGAGAATATCTGGTTGACAATACAAATATGCCTCTTCTTTGTGGTGAACCCAGTATCCTGTAAACATACTGACGATAAAATTTTCAATGTATATAGAGGAATCTTCCTGGAAGCCTGATAAATGCAATCCAGATTTCCCACTTTTTCCTTCGTTCCCCACAGTACTCATGGATTTCTTTCATAGGAGCTGTAACAATTATCTCTTTCTGTCTATCACCTTTAAACCCCTCAGAGAAAGGAAACTTACTGATCTGTGTACATTTCTACTACAGTGCCTGGAAATAGTAGGCACTTAATACATGTTTAGTAAATAGACAAGGAAATGGGATAAAAGAAAGAACTTTAATTAAAATGCTGGCCTACTTACAACATTTCTATATTTTTTCATTTCTTAAAAATTGTAGGTTTTTTTTTTTCTCTTCATGTTTCTAGTGATGTGAAATCTAGTCTTGAGATTTTATATAAAGCTATTTGTTCTCAGGAATAAAAGAAAAGTATTACTATAACCTAAAGGTTCTATTGTAGCATATAAATGGGTCATAGTCATCTCTAATATTCAAGGTCATTGAAGAATAATCACCACTGATTTAGTAATGTATAATGTACTCCATGTTTTTAGTAGCAGGTTTGATGTCCATAACTATTACTTAATTTTTCCCTTTATCTAAACATCTGTGACTGTAGTTCTTAGTTATGTGTGATGTGGTTAATTACCGTTCCTTGAATGCTTTAACATTTATGTATTTACATTAATAAACATTTTGGATTTTTTTTAAACCCATCAGTTAGATATTGTACAGCAAGAATATATCAATGATTACGGTCTTATCCAAATTGAGCTAACAAAGGCTGCATTTGGCTGCTATGGTAACTGGCTTGCAACAGTGGAACAACGTCAAGAAAAGGAAAATGAGCTTGAATTGCAAATGAAATTATGGACCTATAATAAGAAAACTCAAGGGTAATAACTACTTATATAGCCATATAATTTCAAAGTAGAAAATATTTTACTTTTATGATTTCAGTTGTTGGTCTTTAAGATGTTTTATTTTGATAAGATTTAGATTTAGAGAAATGAAGATGTTACTCATCTAATAAAGCTTTTAAACTTTTGCTGTGAGAAAACACTGGTACCCTCCAAGTTAAAATGACGTCTCATTGCATAAATGAGAAAACATGGAAAAGTGACATCTCCAAGGACATAATGTGTAATTCCAGGCAAATCCAGGATTAGAATCCAAATGTTTGAATTTCCTCTGCTCTTTTATTAACATTATACTACCTTCTTTGGAAAAATGGCAATGGTAGACCACAGAGGTGTAATGTAGTATAACGTATGTTTACATTAAATAAAGAGCTCACTAGTTTCTCATACCATGGCTATAATAGTCATTTATCAAGTCCTTGCCATGAGCCAAGAACTAGCTTAGTGCATTAGTGCACAGTGTCTTAGTGATCTTCACAAGAACACTGTAAGTTAAACCTGTTGTCCATGAGGAAACAGTCCCAGAGGGATTATTTTCGGTCATTCCTCTTGTAACCTGAACTTTTTAAAAACTACAACACTATCTTGTCCTGATGTTCTTCAAAGAACACAGTGCTAGCATCAGTTGTCTTTCATTCACAGATGTTCCCTATCAAGCTGGAAACAAGCTTCGAGAGGTAGTTTGGATGATTATAAATATTAAATACTGTCCAGGGCAGTTTGAGTGGGTAGTTTTCTTTCTGTATTTTCTTTCCAAAAGTAGGGGTTTTCATAATTGTTACATTCTTATTTTCAAAAGTAGATAGGTGACTATGTTCTACACAACTTTCCTATTGAGTTTAGTACAGTAGGCTTTCAAGTGTCATTTTTTGATGACCCCTATTTTATACACATTTTGTACCAGTAAGTTGACCATATACATAATCATCTCTATGTTAACATAAATTACACAAAGACAGATAATGTGTTAGAACTTTTTGCACTCCAGCTGTTAGAGAATAGAGCACTCGATTCTTTGTCATTCTAGATGATAATATATTAGTTGCTCTTTCTTAAAAGATTCTATTGTAAAATGTTCAGTATGTAAGAAATTCTTATATGACAGTATATTATGTTGTCCTGTTGTAAGAATAAATTGGTGATTTCCTTCCTACTAGGTTTGTTCTTAATACAAAGGTTAACATGCCACATGAAGACCACATCACGGCTCTCTGTTTCGGTAATGCAGAAAAATCTGAAAACCCCACCTTGGTTACAGCTAGTAAAGATGGTCACTTCAAAGTGTGGATATTAACAGATGATTCTGATATATACAGTAAGTTAATTAAATATAGTATGTCTAAGGAGTGCACAATTTTAAGAATTGATATATTTTTATCTCATGAATTGTATCCATTCTGAGAGGACATTTTATACCTTGTTTAATTCTGTAGGATACTGCCTAATTGTAAAAGATTTAAGAGATTATATTTTTACATTTTTAACCAGATCAGTACTTTATAACATTGTTGATATGTGCTGATCATTCCAGTTGGCAAGGGTACAGTAAAAAGGGCTTTTGCAGATAGTCCTTTCACTGTTCCACTAGAGGGAGGTCAAGGTCTCCAGGAAGAGGCATAAATTTCAAATCAGTCAATGCCTTTGTAGCACTCTAACTAAAACTTTGAGGAGCAGGGGTTTTTTTGTGTGTTTCTTTCTTCCTTAATCCTTATTGCTTATAATTTTCCCAAAATGTTATCTATACCATTTATGAACCCTGTTGTCTATATTTCCACAGAAAAAGCTGTTGGCTGGACCTGTGACTTTGTGGGAAGTTACCACAAATACCAAGCAACTGACTGTTGTTTCTCTGAAGATGGCTCTTTACTAGCAGTTAGTTTTGAGGAAATTGTTACAATATGGGACTCAGAGACATGGGAACTTAAATGTACATTTTGTCAACGAGCTGGGAAAATAAGGTAGGTAAATAATTTGGGAGAAGAGAGTACTTTTTTTAAAATTAAGTCTTTCTACATAACTTTAGTAATAATTTATGCTTTCTCTAAAGGTAGCTAACCATAGTGCAGAGAAGCTAAAAATTCTGTGCATATCAACCATGTGCTATGATTTACTCACTGCTGAAATCAGGATTAACATTTAATTCATGGACTACAGATTTTTTTTCTTTGTGATATCACCTTTTTTTATGGTTGTATTACGTAATAGAAGCTATACTTAAGCCTCAGTGGATCCAAACAATGCTTGTCTTCTGTGTGTTCTCATAAAAACAATGGTATGCTAAAACCCCACTGTTTCTAAGTAAGGCAAAGGAAAATAACAGCAATATCTTCCATTTTACTTAATGTAACAGCATTTGGGGATGGAAAGGCAGATGGCTAATTTAAACTGTTTCTAATTCTCAACATTTCTGATTCTGAATTTACTTTGTAAAACTTTCTTCAGAATTTATATTGCAAACTGTCCTCTTGAGGTAAATGATTGTTAGAGTTCTTTTAAAATGACTTTTTTTCACATGTGTTTTCTGAATATCTTAATTATTATATCACACAGCAAATATTAGAGAAAAGAATTGGTTATAAAACCTGTTTTCCTAAGAAACAATGTATCTAAATAAACCTTTTTTTGTACTCCTTAGTCCCTTTTTTCTGCAAGGTAATTATGAACAAAACCATACGTGCCTATCTAAAAATCTGCATTGCATAAAACTGTGCCGAAGTCTGCAGTCCTTTGTAACTAAGTGTGATAGAACCGACCACGGTTAACTTCCTCCTGGTTTTAATCTAGGCACCTTTGCTTTGGGAGACTGACTTGTTCGAAGTATCTTCTTGGTGCTACTGAAAATGGCATTCTTTGCTGTTGGAATCTGCTCAGTTGTACATGTAAGTTTTTTGTTTTTTATTTTTTTTTCCTATATAGTGACTTAGCAAACCATGTAGAAAGTGGCCATTAAACTTTGGCTGTTAGGACTTCTGGATGACATCTTCAGGTCTCTACTCAGAATGTGTAATTTTTTAAAAGCTACATTTTACCACTACAATTTGGAGGACTAGGCCTGTAACAGACTTAGATTATTTATAAACTTCCTAATTGTCAATAAACAGACTTACATTAGCCTCACCTTTTCCCAGCATCCAGTACCTATGACTTTCTGTTGCCCTCCTAACAGATATGGACTTAATTGTGTTTTACTTATTCAAATATATGTTTGGGAGGCATAGTGGTTGCTTAGTAACGAATACGTGTGATGACTTTTTTAGATATTCTCTACAGTGACTCTGGCTAACATTTTGCCCATATTTAGTAGCAGCTGAAAAGCAACTGACAGTATTTGCACTGAAATAACAACCATGGTGTAGAATGTGGAAGGAAAACTTTACTTTTCTGCTTCCTGCCCCTCGCTTTAGTGTAGCCTTCCACAGATAACTTCAGTGTGTCTCTGTGTATTATTTGGATATGTAAAATCCCTCTTCCTGAGAACAATACAATTGATTGTCCTAATAAAGGTTAAGATTACCTACTTAAAATAACATTTTTAAAGGTTTTGGTAAATCTCTTTTTAAAAATGAATCACTTTTTTTCTTCCCCAGTGGAGTGGAGCGCAAAATTAAATATTAAAGTTATGGAACCTGATTCTAATTCTGAGAATGTTGCTGCAGTCTCTCAGTCTTCAGTGGGTTCAGACTGTAAGTACAGATCAAACTTTACTTTGATAGTGAATTTTCTTTTTAATGTCTTTAATATAATTTGAGTCAAACTTGCCTTTAAATCAGATGTGTGTTTCGCGCCATTTTGCCTAAGGCACTGCCTTCTCTTGAATTCTTGCTCTAGTACTTCGTTATGTAGGCATTCATACTTAGTTCTAGGAGAGCACCAATACATCCCTTATTTTTCAACATGCCAGTTTCTACTCGGCCTTCAAAATATGAGAGATTTCACCTCATTAAATGATTCTGAATTTCTTTGAGAAGCTTTATTCATTCTTCCTATGATCTTGAAGCACTTTTACATATCTGTTATAGTAATTAGGACAAAATACTCCATTAATATTTTGATGTCTCTTCCACAGTAGGCCCTGGCCTCTGGAGCTGGGATTCCCTTTCTCTTCATGGCCTTCATTCCTAACATGCTTGGCACATAGTAGGCACCCAGTAGATGTTCGTTGAATCAAAGCCTACAATAATCATGACCTGGGTTATTTACTCAGTAAGATAAGTCCCAAGATTAGTATGGTCTGCCCGAGGCTAAAACTAACATTTGCGGGCAAAATGTTATTGTCTGTCTGTTTTTTCCCTCTAGTGTTTGTATTTAAACCTAGTGAGCCAAGGCCATTGTATATTCAGAAGAATATCTGTAGAGAGGAAGTCCAGTGGGGAGTGTTTGTTCCACGAGATGTCCCTGAATCATTCACCTCAGAAGCTTACCAGTGGCTGAACAGATCCCAGTTTTACTTCCTAACAAAATCACAGGTAACCAATCCTCAAAAAAGGTAATCACTCTGTATACGTAATCTTTAGTTTCTTTAATATTTTAGAGTTAGAGTAATCATCAAGACAGGTGGAATAGTTTTATTAAAGGATTACATCCCAACAGAAATTGTCTAATACGCTCAGGACAGCAGTAATTACTATGTGTGTATGAGAGCGCCACTTTCATTGCCCATACCTTTGAGGCTGTTTAAATAGATATATGTTTATGTATCAAGACAAAAAGTTGACCTCATTTTCTTACTTGAACATCTTTCTTAGATTTGCATTCTACAATTTATCTTTTGCATCATTAACTGATCTCTCCTTTCAGAGCTTATTGACATTCAGCACAAAGTCTCCAGAAGAGAAACTCACACCAACAAGCAAACAGGTATGTTTTAGCCACTCATGGTACGGACTCCACTGCCTCCCTACAAAGATAAGGTTATCTTTTAGAACTCAGCTATGAGAAAAATGTTTTACATGACCCTAAAATGGAATTTAAAACCATATTTATAAAACTGCTTACCTCTTTTGGAGTTATATTGTTCTTTTAAAATAAAGTTTTAGTTTGTAATACAATAAGAAACATTTGTGATTTAAAGATTCAAGTGGTTCTATAAGACTTTTCAGGAAAAACTTGTTCAACACCATTGCCATTGCCCACATTGGCTCTATAACCCTGAGAAACATGTTTATATTGCTAATTCTGGATTTTTCAGATTTAGATTTTATCTGTTGAAGTTAAAGCTCTTTTTCACACCACCAGTCCCCACACATACACATCACACACACACCCTTTCCCCCAGTTTTTCAACGTA
Source organism: Eidolon dupreanum (assembly GCA_028627145.1). NCBI lineage: Eukaryota > Metazoa > Chordata > Mammalia > Chiroptera > Pteropodidae > Eidolon > Eidolon dupreanum. The sequence continues at coordinate 135,938,025 of CM053503.1, forward strand.
GATAAATCCTAAAATTGGTCCGGTCCGTGTTCATCATTATAACCTAGTAAACACAACTCATAGCCAAACCACAAAGTAACAGACTGGTTTTTCCTTTGTGACCAACTTTTTTTCCTCTGGAGTAAGTAATTGCCTCTTTCATCATTTGCTTAGTTTTCTGTTTACTTCCCTCCTAATTCATCCCAAACTCTAATCAAGTTGTGCAACTCTTCTCTCATTATTTTCAGACATACTAGGTGCACTTTTAAGTCTTAAAGAAATCTTTCTAAGAGTCTTCTGACCTGCTTCAATCTGGACTGGTTGTTCTATAAAGCTAGTGTACGGTAGTCATCTTGAGGTCGACATTTGCAATCGTTCAGGGTATTTGCTTCACCTCCACTGTAATAGAACCCACAGTTTTCCTCCTCCTTCATTCACTCCCTTGCTTTGGTGAAGCACATTCTGTTAGTGCATGGAAGGTAAATTCAAGACCTTCCATGTTTGGAAATGTTTTTATTCTCCCACTTGATTGGTTGGTTGGGTATAGAGTTCTAGGCTGAAAACCACTTTCTCTTAGAACTTCAAAGGTATTTTCCTCTTTATAGCTTCCCATGTTACAAGAGTCCCATACCATTCTTATTATTGATCCTTCACTCATTGAATTCATTCAGCAACCTTTTGTTGATCATCTACTATGTTCTAGATGCTTGGGATACATTGGTGAACAAAATAGTCAAGTCTCTAAACTTGTGGTGTTTATAGTGTAATAGGAAGATACAGACAATAAATAACAAGCATGAAATATGTAAATATTATTTTAGAAGGTGATAAGAATTATGAGGGAAAGAATAGAGGAAAAAGGGGTAAGGGATACTGCTTCCCATTTTAAATAGGGTGGTGAAAGTCAGCCTGAATGAAAAGACTTTGGCTTTTCCTCAGGAAATGTGAAGCCTCTTGAAGGGTTTTGATCAGAGAACTAAGGAAAAGTTAATTATTTCTTTGCCTTTGCCTTTGTTGTCTTTTTTTTTTTTTAATTCTCCCCCACAAAACACCTGTTATTTAATGTTGGACCTTCTAGACTAGTTGCTCAAATATTTTTATTTTTTTCCTTCTCGTTTCTGGGAGATTTCTTCATTTTTACCATCTAACCTATTTTTTTCCCTCCCTTTCTCTCCTGCATGGTTGATGTCATCAGGCTTTTGTTTTCAGTCTGTTTTGGACTCTAATTTTGGAAGTTTTCTTCAGAACCTGATGATCCTTGGCTGTCTGCTTTTATTTTTAAGTGAGCATGAGCAAAACAGCTATTTGGATGTTCTCTGCTGGGTAGAACTTATTCTCTGGCCTCCACTGTCTGAGCTATTTTAAGAAAATCTTTAATGTCATTATTTTTAGGTCAGTTTTTCCTATGCTGGTCAGATTGCCCAAATAAAATTCTTTTAAGTTCTTAACCTGAAAGGATGTCAGCCTAGCTGCCAGTGTTCTGAGAAGCACCCTCTCTGAAGTACAGTGAAGCTGCCATCACTGTGAAGACTCTACCCCCACCAAGCAGTCCAGTCTAATGACACACTTGTTTCACTCTTCAATGACAATACTTCCAAGCCCTCTGTTGGAGCTGAAGCGAGCTGTGAATCTGAGTGCTCTCTAAGTAGACTTTCAGTCAGACTACCTGGGTTTTTTTAGCCCTTTACAGAGGTACCATTACAATTAGTACCAATTCCTCAGCATTTACAGGATTCAGTAGTATAAATTGGGATGCTTCTTGGCTTTCCCCACAGCCAGCTTAGAATTCAGCTTTCAATATGTTACAATTTCACCCATTCACTGTGATTTATGCTGTTTTGAAAAGCCCTTTGCTGTCATTTGGTAAGGATTTGGGGGAGAAACAGTGATAAATGGGTACTTTGTTATGTTATCTAAGTGTCCACTGTTAGCTTTTCCTTTACTAATTGGGCTGCTAGGCTTCAGGCTTTACATATAAAATGACTCATACTAGATAACCTCTAAAGTTCTTCCATTCTTGACATTTTAGGACTCGATAGCAGTGGTTCCCAACCTTTTTGGCAATAGGGACTGGTGCTCCTAATGAAAATTAAGGCCTTACGATTTGAGGTGGAGCTGAGGCAGTAATGCTAGCGCTGGGGAATGACTGCAAATACAGATGAAGCTTGGCTGGCCCACCAGCCCGCCACTCACCTCTGTACAGCTTGGTCCTAACAGGCCACAGATCAGTACCGGACCGAGGCCCAGGGTTTGGGGGCTCTTGTTCTATAGTACTAATGGAATCAAAGGCGGTTCCTCTTTTTAATTAAAGTCATTTCCCTTTGTTTTAAATTCTTATAGCTACTAGCAGAAGAGAGTCTTCCAACAACACCATTTTATTTCATATTGGGAAAGCACAGGCAACAGCAGGATGAAAAATTAAATGACCCCTTGGAGAATGAACTAGTACAGCTGCCCTTGACAGAAAACATACCTGCAGTTAGCGAGGTAAGTAATTATTAAGGCAAACAACATGAAACAGATTAAATGCATGCTAGCACCCTAAGTTAGACTTTTTATACAGTCAATCTGTAAGATAACTTTTGAATAATCATTTGTATACTGTGTAACTTTAATACCCAAACCAAATAGCATAAACTTATGATAAGATTATTTGGCCTAGGATGAGGGAAAGAGTTGTTGTTTGTATAAATGTAGGAAGGTAGGAATAGATTTTCCTTTAGGTTTGGTTTTTCTGTAGGGAAAGCCTGTTGTGTTTGGTTCTTGGCATTTAATCTTCTAAAATGAAACTCTATTTTTTCTGTTTTTACACTAGCTTCTTCACACTCCAGCCCATGTACTGCCATCTGCTTCTTTTCTATGCTCCATGTTTATAAATTCATTGCTGCTGTCAAAGGAGACTAAGAGGTAATGCAGTTCTTAACATATATTTAGATATTCTGTCTTGGGAAACAGGATGGTTTTTATTATTCTTTATTAGAATATTATTCCACTGTATTACTCTTTATTTTAGCTTTACCGTGTAGTTCAAGGATATAGGATTATTAAGTCAAGTAAATAAAGTACATTGTTAAATAAGCATTATAAAAATAAGCATTAGAGATCTTTTGTGTGTACTTTAAAGGATTTGATATATAATTCAAAATTACTCTTTTGTAAATTCCTGTTCTTTTATTAAAAGAATAGCCCATAATTTTTAAACTGCACTAGATAACATTCTTTGTCTACCTTGTATATATGATTATATTTCTACATAAGTGTTTTAAATTAGAAAGTTATTTTTTATAAATATATTTAATAGTAAATGCATGTTTTATTCTATTATTTAAAGTGCTGAAGAAATTCCTGATGACGTAGATATGGAAGAAGAAAAAGAAAGTGATGATTCAGATGAAGAAAATGATTTTACTGAAAAGGTCCAGGATACAAATAACACAGATCTGGGAGAAGACATTTTACATCAGTTGTCAAAATCTGAAGAAAGAGAACTGAGAAAATTCAGGAAAGTAGACTACAGCTGGATAACTGCTCTCTAAGCCTTGGAGATGGGGGAGGGTTCTTGCAATTTTTTTATATGTTGATGCTCCAAAAACATCTATTTTAATGTTATTTCTGTTTTTAAAATAAAATATTAAGAGGCTTTATTTTTTAAAAAACTGATAATATGAAGCTATATTTGCATAACGCTTTACAGTTGCTGGGTTCATTTGTATATACATCTCATTTTACTTTTTTTGATGTCGATTTTTTTTTTTTAAGTTTGACACCAAAATTTATTTGATGGCCAAATATGGCCTGAACTGATGAGAGGTTTTCTATGGTCCTGATTCATCCCTCTTAGTATATTTATTCCTCTTAGAGAAATTTAGTGAAATTATTTGATTATCTGATATTACAACAGACCCTGCTAAGGGTATTATTTAATGATATAGGCTGCCTAAAATCTGAAAAATTCAAATCATTTAGCCCAAGCCTTTCAGATATGGGCTTATCTAACATACTTGTAAATACAATTTTCATGACAGCTTTGGAAGATAAAAGCTGGTGTTACTCTATTAGTGTTAGGGCTAGGAATATAGGCATACCTAGAAGATATTGTGGGTTCAGTTCCCGACTACCACAATCACGCAAGTATTGCAGTAAAGCAGGAGTAATTTTTGCTGATGGAGGTTCTTGCCTTCAATTTGTAAACCACAACATCTGTGAAGTGCAGTAAAACGACGTATGCCTGTACTGACTCAAAGAACAACTTTTCACCAGAACAACTTTAACCAAAGCCGCATTGCTGAGAGAAAAGATTCCATCTCTTCTGTATTATGTTAAAGTAGTGAAGTTGCTACATTTTAACCACTTAGCCTCTGGAGTTTTCCAGTTCCCTGATAATACTTCTATAAAACTTAAAGTTAATATAAGGAGGCAGAGTGGGTAAATCCCGGACTCACCTCCCATGAACACATCAAAATTACAACTAAATTGTCGAACTGAGAACCACCCAAATGACTAGCTGAACAGAATTTCTATAAGGACATAAAAAAGAAGCCATGTCAAGACAGGTAAGAGGCATGAACTTGGTCCAGGCAGGTGTCACACCCACCGTGTGACATTTTATAAACGGAGCTCCCAAACCCAGGACATCTGTGCCAGGAAGAAGAGTCCCCATAACATCTGGTTTTGAAAACCAATGGGAATTACAGTCAAGAGAGACGAAGGAGAGCGAAAGATTGGTAAAGGGCTCAAACACGCTCCAAGCTCTAGCACAGAAGCACCTGGGTCATATTGGGAAGAATTAAATTGACTAAGGAGAGGACTATAAGGGGCAAGGAATGGAACTCAGGAGGGATGTGCTGGTGGGAACCACTTCCTTTGTTGTGCCCTTCTCCCACCTAGCTGTCCCGAAGCAGGTGAGTGTAAAATCTGTTCTCTGTTAACCTGGCTAACTACTTGCCCCATGCCCATAGCCTCTTCAAGCAGCTCCAGACCTCCACACAAGAAGCAGCCCACTTTAGAGCACACTACAATCTCCCAAAAGCTCAACATGAGTGGTGGCCAGCCTCAACACATTGTAGTTCCCACCAAGCCAGGTAGAAGTGGCATCCAGTCGTAGCTTGCAACATAACTCCTACCAAGCAGCCCCAAGCCTGACATAAGTGGTGGCTGGCCTCAGACCACACCGGACCCTTAAGCGTCTCCTGCTCCATGGGGTCACCCCCTGCACAACTGCTCAACCTCTGTGGTCACAGCCAGTACTCAAAAGTAAGCTCAAAGATCACCCCTACCCAATGACATCCCAGCAGCAATCAAGGCCCAATTACAACAGGTATCCCTAGAATACCTGCCTCAGATGACGGTGGGGACTGTACCAATGGGCTCCTCAGGACACCTACGTAAGGCCAGTCAAGACGGATGGAGCAGATCTACCACACAGGGTGACTGGATTTTTTTTTTTTTTTTGAAGACCTGTACATATGTAGCCTACAACAGATTCATTTCATAACCAAAAGACTGAAAGTGGAGGGATAGGCATAAAAACATCAATGGAACAGACTAGAAAGCCCAGAAATAAACCCATGCTGATATGATCAAAGTATAACAAAGGCAAAAATACACAATGGATAGTCTCCTCAATAAATGATGTTAGGAAAACTGGACAGATATATGCAAAAAAAAAAAAAAAAAAACTTTCTTGCACCATAGGTAAAAATAAACTCAAAATGGATTAAAGACTTAATTGTAAGACCCGGAACTATAAAATTCTCAGAAGAAAAACATAGGCAATACACTCTGACGTGGTATTAGAAATATATTTTCAGATGTATTTCCTTGGGCAAGGGCAACAAAAAACATAAATGAGACTATTAGTCCAAAAAGCTTTTATACAGCAAAGGAAACCATCAAAACGAAAAGGCAAACTACTGAATGAGAAGATATTTGCAAATGATATTGACAAGGGATTTGATATCCAAAATATATAAAGAACTTACACAATGCAACATCAAAAAAAAAAGTTCCATTAAAGCTTGGGCTGAAGATCTGAATAGACATTTCTCAAAAAAGATATGCAGATGGCAAACACACATGAAAAATGCTGAACTTCACTAATCAGAGAAATGCAGGTATAGTTTTTGAGGCCAGTCTTTACTTGAGGCCAGTATTTGAGGCCAGATTTATTCTGATTGCTAAAAGACTCTTAGCTGTCTCTTCTGGTTCTTTCTGGCAAACTAGCTGGTTTGTGGTTTAGCTTATTGCTCTCTTGAAGCCACTAGCCTCTTCTTAATTGTTAACTACAAAACTCCATTGTTTTCAAAAATACCTTTAGGCTTGAACTTCACTCTATTTCTAATAATGTCGGAGTTCTTAGTTCTTTAAGAACTGCCTATGGCCCCTGGGCAAAATCTCTCAGCCACTATTCCAGAATTTCTCTGAGTGACACCTACTTTACAAACTGGACAGAGACAACAGCCTCCGGTCTTTGCTTGTTTCTCATGGCATGGAACCGCTGCCTTGTGACCATGCTTCCTGTATTCTTGGCATGCTGTACTTCGGGGAAAGGCTTCATTCTACAAATGTGGGCTTGGAGGAAGGAAGACCCAAGCTCCTCAGTTGCACTTGCCTGGAATATAGCCTCTGCAACACCGAGCTGGTGGCCTTGAGAAATGCTGGCAGCCTCTCCTAGGGAGGTGAGGGACAGGTGAGAAGGAGCCTGTCTTGGCCAAACCTGCTCAGTGTGGAGCTTCTATCATACTGGCTTGGATTGGAGCAAAGAGAGCAGCTTGTGACTTGAGCACCACAGATTCTCACTGTTCTTGTTGAATCTAGATTTTCTTGATTAAATGTTTCTTCATTTGCTGTATACCCTTAGGACAGTTTCTGGAGACTTTAGATGGTTATTTTTTTCATTTTTTTTTAAACAATTATGGTTGTTTTGAAGAACAAGTCCATAGATCTTATAGATCTTATACTGCCATTCCAGAAGTAGAACTCTCTTAAGTCTCACTTAATCTTATTTTCTTTTTTGTCTCTTTTTTCTTCTATGTACAATTTATTGAAGAAATCAAATTTATCCTATAGAGTTTCTCACTAATAGTGCTGATTGCTTTGATGGCTTTTAACACGATCTTCTGTCCTCTGTATTTCCTGTGTGTGGGTAGTTGTATCTAGAGTAGCACTATCCAACAGAAATATAATGCAAGTCCTTGTATAATTTTAAATTTTCTAGTAATTATAACAACAAGTAAAAAAAGTATGAAAATAATGCTAATGATTTATTAAACTCCCCAATTAACGACTTTTTAAGCTTCATACAGCTAAAACATTTGAACATATATATAATCAATTTTAAAATATGTAATGCTATCATTTACACATTTTATTTCATACTAAGTCTTCAAAATTCATTGTGTATTTTACTTTTAAGGTACATCTCAATTTGGACCAGCCACATTTCCAGTGCTCAAAGTTACCTGTGACTAGTGGCTGCCATTTTGGACAGCACAAATCTAGAAACTGGATTTACTTGGAAATTTTAACTAAAACAATAAAGATTGTGTCAGAGTTCCTTTTTGTTTTGTCAGCCTCCCCACAGCCCAAGAAGTGGGACATACTGACCTAATTACAAATAAATTTTATTATTATTTTGCCATATTCTGATACCGACATGGTAACTTCAAATTTAAGAAACACTTATAGTTAGATATGAAAGGTTTTGTACTTTCAAATCAAATTACTTAAAGTAAATTTGGAATATATTTTTAAAATAGTGATTACTGTATGACCTGAATAATTGTTTTTAAGTGTGGATTTAATTACTTTTTCTAAAGAGTTGATCACTCTTGCACTAAAGCATGACAACCTTGCTGGAAGGAATTATTCTAATTCTTCTAATATTTAAAAAAAAAAAAAAAGACAACTATATAGATAAAACAGAAATGGCCACTCTATTTCTTAAAATCTGAACTTCTGTCCTACAGATCTGTAATGCTATCTCTCAGTTCCTTTCACATAGAAAACTGGTCCCAGCATAGTAAGTAAACCCATAAAGATCTCTTACCTCCTACTCTCTCTCATTTATGTAATTCATCTGTCAAGGCATGAACCCATTGCTCTCACTAGTGTAGCCTATACTTTAGAAAGTATACACTCTCAACCTCACTGGGGGATGGACCACATGTTAACCACCTACTGTATACCTTGCATTTCGCATACATCACACTTTTTCCACAACTCCCTGTGTTAGGTATTTACCCCAGTTTGTCAAATGAGATAACTGGTTCCAGAGAGAGTAAGTTAAGCTGTATCCAGATCACTGGGATCTCAAGAAGTGGGGCTAAGACACGAACCCTCTTTGTCTCTCCGTCAACTCCCAAATTCTATGCTCTTTCTAGAATAGCACATTGTCTCCCAGAAAGTTAAACAGCTAGTTAGCATTATTATGAAGGTGTCTATAATTGGGGAGGAGTTATGATCAACAAACAATAGACAGTCCAGGTTTAGGGCTAGTTCCATATAGCCCTCCACTCTCACTCCATGACCCCAAATGCCAAAAGTTCTTTAATCTGAGTTTCAATCCTCTCATTCATAAAATAAAATATTCTCTCCACGTGCAAATTGTTTTGCCTGACTAGGGCTATTATTTTCCAAATATAAGTATATAAAATTTGAATATTGAATGAGTTTACACACTTGATGATATACAAAACTTTAATGAAAAGACTAATTGAATGACTGCATATTAATTAGAATAAGCTCATTGTTAATGTTCTGCAATATTGTTCCTCTTTGGGTTTTATCTTTACCATAGACTAGAACCCTGTATAGAAATGATAGAATTTGCCATAATGCTGTGGATAATGTGTCTTAAATAATTTCAGGTCTTTGTACTATGACTATAGTGGAGCCTTTAACAAAAACCTATTAAGCTAACCATAACCATTTGGTTTAAATTACCAAAGTCTTGTAAATGGCACTGATATTTCTGTGAGACTATTTATCTGAACTACTACTTCTGAAAATTGTGTTTTTCTCTGTTACCTGTGCTTATTGATAGTCATGAAAATGGCAAAATTACTTACATCATAGTCAATATTCTATAACACTATACAAACATAAATGAAATGGTAAAAGATAAGATCCAGGAAGGATTTAGGATCCCAGGTAGATTATTTGTCATTAAGATTAAAGAGAAACAAGTGGAAGTAACTGAGATTTGATAGTAGTATACCATGAAGGATGTGAACAGAATAGAATCAATCAGAGAGAGAGAATCAATGAGTAAATTGCTCAGATTGGTTTTGTTTTCCTAAAACTATAAGCAAACCACTTAATCTCTGAATCATAGTTCCTTCATCTAAATTACAGAATTAGACAAAATGATCTCTTCTTGCTCTGATACTTTGTGACCACAAAACTACGTTAGGTGCCACAGTAGTGTAATATAGCCCTCCACTCTCACTCCATGACCCCAAATGCCAAAAGTCTGGTATTTCAAGTACTATATTTGTGGTACCTACATATAAATATGTAGAGATATAGCTATCTTAATTTCCCATTCAGGTATGATATACCTCTGACTTGGAAACTCCTTGAGAGATCTGAGCACTTAGTTTACAAAGTGAAATAATCAGACATGAAAGCGCACCAATTCCTCCCATTGCTGTGTTGAGTTTTAATAATCCTTGTTACTCAATGGTTGCCTACTTTAACAGAAGGATGAATATAAGTGCTCTGAAACAAGCACGGTAAGTGGAGATATTGATATTACATTTTAACTCACTTAGGGAGGTAAAGTTAAACTTTTTGTTCCCTCAGAAATACCTGTCTGCAGTTGTGAAATTCGAGTTGATTAGCCCAGACTCATTTGGTGAGCAGTATCTAATGCCAGAAAGACCATTGGTCTAGGAGTCAGAAGACCACTAGCTCCAGCTCTACCATTTACTAGCTTTGTGCTTGTATTATATTTTTATGAGGTTTTAATTTTTTTTATCACTAAAAGGGCTGTGTTTTGTTACATGGTCCTCTGAGGCTCTTTCTCGACTCTCAAATGGTGATTCTCTCTAAAGTGCCCAGAATTCTACTGGTCCTACTCCAATAAATAAAAAACATATGGCTTTGCTGCTTAATTGCAGCTTCTTTTGGTGCTGGAGAGAAGGGTAAACAAGCAGCTTAAAAGAATTTATTTCTGAATAAGAGTAGATCCTGTACCTACTTAGGTTTGAGATGCCCTCAGCCTGAATCTCTGCAGACTTTACCCAAGAGAACAGATTAGAGTCAGAACTCCTCACCAGCAACTATGAATTCCCCAACACTATGAATAAAAGTAAAAAATAAAATGAAGTAGCAGGCTGTATGACATACCAGAAGCATTCATATTTGTTGAATGGAGGAGACCATAGAGTAAAGAAGGTAAGAGAAGGTAGGTGTGCAGCTTTTACTTACATTCAAAGTCAAGGTGAAAATGAAGGACCAAAGCTTGCCCTATGTAATCAAATCTATTTCTTAGGCTCCAAGTACTCCCAGAAACCATTGTGGAGTTATATATTCTACAACATGGGCAGCACAGTCCATTAATTTTAGTCAGGCAGTGAGGTTGCTAAAGAAAATTGCATACAGGCTTTCCAGTCTCAGAATAGTGTCTCACTGGATAGTTGAGGCTGCTTCCCATTCCTCACATCCCTCAACATCAGGAGGGAAGATTGGCTTGCTTTTTGTTCCACAGTGACTCTTAAAAAACATTGCTGTTTCATTCCTGTCTGTGAGCACATCCTTTGAGTTTCATGAGGAACTAACTCTCAGTCTAATTCTCATGGTTTTGATCCCATGAAGGAGCATGGAAACGTGATGGGCTATCAAAACTAAACTATCCAGAAAGCTTATCTTTATTCGTGTGTCCAATAATCAGGAATATCTTGAACCAAGGACAATGAATTGTTATTTTCTGACTTTATTTAATTAGATTAGGCCACCTTGAATATCTCTGCATTTTGGAAGACCTCTAGCAGTGGTGATCTGTATGCCAGTCATATGGGCTTATATTTTCCAATTCAGGATGTTATAGAATCTACCCGTAGGCAGCTCTTGGAGGGCAAAGAAAGCGTAGCCCAACTCTCAACTCAGTCACAGTAGCTCTGCTAAATTACTGGAAAAATCAGTTAAATGCCCATGGGCATCTGTTTCCTGATCAGTAAAGTGGGAGGAGGCTTTCATCTCTGAGTTGACTTCCGGCTCCAGTAGTCCCTGATTGTAAGAGTACTACATAATATTTTTTTGTAATTAGGTTGGCAATGCTTTGATAATTCATTGTTGAATATATTAACAAACTATAGAAGCCTAGTATGGTTTACAGAATTCTTTAGACAATTTAAAGGAGGCAGCATGATTCGACATATACCTTTATGCAAGCCACAATGACACCGACCCCAATCCCACCCTATCAATGCGCTAGTCTAGATATATGTTTGTGGAGGTGGGGGTAGAGGGAGGTGGGGATGGTAAAAGGAGAGTCAGGCATAAAATATCACAGAGATAACTGCACCTTTCTTAAGGGCCCCAAAGATATAACAATAAAATAATAAAGAGAATAATACCCAATATTTACTTGAAGCTCACCATATACCATTTAATCTGCACTTTAGGATGTAGTTACACGTTAAAATTGCAGTCTTGTTATCTCTGTTTTGCAAGGTAGGACACTGAGGTCCAGGAAGGTTAGGTGAATTGTCCAAGGTCACAGCACTAGTAAGTGGTTAGTGGAAATTCAAGCTCCATTTGGCTCTAGGACTCTATCCCTTAGTCATTGTGATCCCCAAAGCCAGCAGGTGGGCTTTTCTCAACACCATCCCTGGGTATCTAGTGAACACATCACCCCCAGTCTGGAGCATCTTTCCTCCTAAAAGTCTGAGTTGGAGTTGGGGTCTCCATCCCTCCTCACTGGGTGGAGAGGCTGGTGTGCTGTAAATGCCCCTCTGAGGGCTCCAGGGCTCCAGCCATTGCATGACTTTTAGTCTGTGCCCAGTCTGGTACCTCTTTGGGAGCCTCTGAGTAACCCACGAAGAATTGTCTCTGAGGAAGATGGGTGAGTGGAGGCTCCCTTGACAATAAAGACTTACCCTTTTGAACTTGAGTCATCAAAGTGACAGCAGTGCTTGTTAGCTTTAGGGTTGGTTTTATTTTTTGTTTTTGCTTTTTGGCTGTCCTCCCCCATCCCCCCCCAACTCCCACCCCTCCATTGGTTTTTAAAAATCTATTGAATGACAGAACCAAGAAATTGACTGATTCCCACCCTGAGTGTGCTCTGCTGCTGATGTCCTCACCTTCCAAAGTTGGATGCTTTGAAGTTTCTGGATCTTCATCCTTCCTCCAAGCCCTGGAAGCTGGAGCTCCTGTATACACCCCCATCCTGGAGACAAAACTAGTGCTGTGGATCACCACGAAAGGCTACTTTCTACCCTGGCTCTTTCTGACAAGATGGTCTGTCTCTGGAGGACCTGAAGCTGCTGGGGGAGGAGCCTCCCTGTACCTGAAGGGACACACACCTGCCTTCCCCTCAAGCCTCTGGAACACCCCAGCCCCATACAGGGGTGTAATATCTCAAATAGTAGTGGACAGATTACAAAAGAACCCTCACCTCCAAGACTTCTGAGGTCTGGCTCCTGTGTCCCCTAAACTTGTCACAGCATGCCCTCAGGAGTGGGAACTCTTGGCTTCCCCAAGTCCCAGCTGTGGTATAGCTCCTCTACCCTTTCACTTCTCAGTCACTACATGCTTCTGTCTATACGCTACCCCATACTCGTAAGTCTTTTCCCTAAACAAAGTGTGTGTGCATGTATCCAACAATTCAGGCCACATCTTGGTCATCAATCCTCTCAGCTAGAAACTCTAGAAACAATTTTATAATTATGTCAAAACCATCGAGTTTTTAATATTTACCTTTATTAATTTTATCCTGAATATGAACATGAGGTATTGATGAACAGAGACAGATTTCATGTTAGTACCTTACAGTAAATATGAAACATGCTGGCCTCCCATGGTATAGCAATGAGAGCCAGGTCAAATGTTTTATATAAGTAGCTGGATACTCCATAGGAGAGTGGTGACAAAAACTGATTTTTCTCTGCTTATAAAGAAGGAAGAAGCTATTTTCCTCCCCTGCTAAAGTAGTCTCCTTGAAAATATAAGGAGTCTGGGTCCTTGCTTCTCAATACCTCCTGGGGCCAGATGACCCCATGTGTCTCAACTTTTAGAGATATTTCCAAGGTCTGGGCTTTATACCAAAGGAGATAGTACTGCTGTCCTGGGGCTTAACCTAGGGATCTAGTCTGTGTTGTAACCATTTGGCTCCCTAAGAGATATGGGACATTTTATTATCATTTCAGATCAGAGCAATTAACCAGAGAAGTAGATACAGGTCTAATTCTCATGGTATGTGAGAAGTGGTGGGAGGCTAGAGCTTTCTACTGGAGCCTGAGGAAACCCGGGGAAGCTCTGCTTCCCTGCAAAGACCCTCAGTCTTTTCTAATCATACCAAGAAGTGGGTGCCTGGATATTTCTGGTGTCCAAAAATTCAATTTCATTTAATAAGTTTCTGAGTATATACTTTGTGAACAGGTGTGTTAGAAAAAGTTCCTGTCCTTAAGTTGCAAAGGTACATGTGATAAATTGGTTATAAGCCAGTATGACCTGAAACTATAGCATACACAGTTTGAAAGCAGGCCCATCAGCATAACATGAAGACAGGCTTACTGTTAAACAGCAAGAGAAGATCCTAACCAGATGTCCTGCCTCAGAACAACCACATGAAAATTGGTGCCTCACTATCACTGCACACAGCTGTCCTAGAGACATGTACTGTTGATAAAAACTTTTCTAACCAGAATCCTCTTAGTTTACAAAATGCAAACCCATAGAATACCTCACTGATCTTCCAAACTATAAATTAGTCAAAAGAGTGATTAGTATAGCTCAGAAATTAATTTGCCCAAGTCATACAATGAATAAAAAATAGAACTCAAATTCTAGTTAATTTGATTACAAAACCAGAATCCTTTATACTAAATGATTTGTATGTAATTCTACATAAGTACCTGATAACATTGTTATGTTAATTATTGTAATAACTGCTATATCTCTCATTCAACTTCTTATGACATGAAGGTGTTAAAAATTCTTGAAATAAACCAGTTTAAGAAATTGTATAAGAATGCGTTGAAACCCTACTTGGTGTCATATAGCATAAATTGAATACTATAAAATGGCAACAGTATGTGAGCTACTTGAGTATGTGATAACCTAAGATGACTTCACTCTTTTTACCCCTGCTCCCTACTCTGCAACTCCTGGTAACCACTGATCTTTCTACTGTCTTCAAAGTTTTGTCTTTTCCAGAATGTTATATAGTTGGAATCATACAGTATGTAGCCTTTTCAGATTGCCTTCTTTTGCATAGTTAATAGCACTTACGTTTCCTCCATGTCTTTTCATGGCTTGATAGCTCATTTCTTTTTAGCACTGAATAACTCTACTGTCTCTGTGTACCACGGTTTATTCATCCATTCAACTACTGAAGACATCTTGGTTGCTTCCAGGTTTAGCAATTATGAATAAAGCTGCTATAAATATCTGTGTGAAGGTTTTTGTGAGTTTTCAACACCTTTGGGTAAATACTAAGGAGGGTGATTGCTGGATTACATGGTAAGAGTATGTTTAGTTTTGTAAGAAACCGCCAAACTGATTTTCAAAGTGCCTGTGCCACTTTGCATTTCCACTAACAATGAGAGCTTCTGTTGTTCCACATCCTCCCTAGCATTTGGTGCTGTCAGTGTTCCAGATTTTGGCCACCCTAATAGAAGTGCAGTGGTATCTCATTGTTTTAATTTATATTTCCCTGATGACTTATCATGTGAAGCATTTTTATATGTTTATTTGCCATTTGTATATCTTCTTTGATGAGGTGTCTCTTAAGATCTTTGGCTCATTTTTCAATTAGCTATTACCTTATTGTTGTGTTTTGTATTTTGGATAACAATTCTTTATTAGAGGTGTTTTTTGCTGATACTTTCTCCTGGCCTGTGGCTATCTTATTCTCTTGACATTGTCTTTCCCAGAGTGGGAGTTTTTAATTTTAATGAAGTCCAATTTATCGATTCTTTCATGAGTTGTGCCTCTGGTGTTGAATCTAAAAGTTATTGCCATACTCAAGAACATGTAAGTTTTCTCCTATGTTATTTTTAGGAAGTTTATAGTTTTGTGTTTTACATTTAGACCTGTAATCCATTTTCAGTTAATATTTGTGAAGTATATCTCTATTCATTTTTTTGTATGTGGAAATCCTGTTGTTCCAGCACCATCTGTTGAAAAGACTATCTTTGTTTCATTGCATTGCCTTTGTTCCTTTGTCAAAGATCAGTTGATATACTTATGTGGGTCTATTTCTTAGCTTTCTATTCTGTTCCACTGACCTATTTGTCTGTTGTTTTGCCAATATCACACTGTTTTGATTACTATTGTTTTATAGTAAGTTTTGAAGTCAGGTACTATCAATCTTCCAACTTTGTTCTCCTTCAATATTGTGTTAGCTATTCTGGGTCATTTGCCTCTCCATATAAACTTTAAAATGATGTGTAATATGCACCAAATAATTTGCTGGGATTTTGATTGACATTACATAGAATCTATAGAGCAAGTTAAGAAGAATTAAAATCATGACAATATTGAGTTTTCCTATTCATGAACATGGACTATCTCTCCATTTAATTCTTTGATTTTTTTCATCAGAATTTTGTAGTTTTCTTCATCTAGATCTTTTACATATTTTGATATATTTATACCTAAGTATATCGTTTTTCAATACTAATATAAATGGCATTATGTAAATTTTAAATTTAATTTCAAATTCTACATGCAAGTTTGCAGGAAAGAGATTCTTGTATATTAACCTTGGATCCTGCAACTTTGGTAAAATCATATATCGTAATAAGTAAAAGCACTTATCCAGGAGTTTGTTGATTCTCTCAGATTTTCCACATAGACCTGATGTCTGTCATCTATGAACAAAGACACTTTGACTTATTTTACTTCTTTCTTCCCGATCTGTATACATTTTATTTCCTTTGTTTGTCTTGTTGCATTCACTAGAACTTAGACCAATGCTGAAAAAAAGTAGTAAAAGGGCACATCTTTGCCTCATACCTGATTTTAGTGTGTAAGTTGCCAGTTTCTCATCTTTAAGTATAATATTAGCTGTAAGTTTTTTTGTAGATATTCTTTATCAAGTTGGAGAAGATTTCCTATTCCTGGTTTACTGAGAGTTTTTATCATGAATGAATGTTGTATATTGTCAAATGCTTTTTCTGCATCTATTGATATGATCATAACATTGTTCTTTTTTAGCCTGTTGGATTACATAATTGATTTTCAAATGTTGAACCAACCATGCATACCTGAGGTAAATCTCACTTGGAAGTGGTACATAATTCTTTTTATACATCATTAAATTTAATTTACCAGTAATTTGTTAAGGATTTTTACATGTATGCTCCTGAGAGATATTGGTCTATAGTTTTCTTTTCTTGTAACTTCTTTGGTTTAGTATTAGGGTAATGTCTGCCTCAAAGAATGAGTTAGGAAATAATCCTTCTGTTTCTCTCTTCTAAAAGGGATTGTAGAGAATTGGTTTAATTTCTTCCTTAAATGTTTGCTAGTATTCACCAGTGGACCCATTTGGGCCTGGTGCTGTTTTGGAATGTTATTAATTATTAATTCAATTATTACATTAATAGTTAAGGCCTATTAAAATTGTGTATTTTGTGTGTGTGTAAGTTTTGGCAGATTGTGTCTTTTGAAGAAATGGCCCATTTCATCTAGGTCATCAAATTTGTTAGCATAGAGTTGCTCATAGTATTCCTTGATTGTCCTTTTAATGTCTGTGGAATCTATAGTGATGTCCCTTCTCTTACTTCTGATATTAGTAATTTATGAGCTCTCTATTTTTTTCTTAGCCTGGCTTATCAATTTTATCCATCTTTTCAGCTTTTGGTTTCATTAATTTTTCTCTATTGATTTCCTGTTTTCAATTTAATTGATTTCTGTTCTAATTTTTATTGTTTCTTTTCTTCTTACTTGGATTTAATTTGCTTTTCTTTTTTTAGTTTTTAAGGTGAAAACTTAAATGATTAATTATAGAAATTTCTTCTTTTCTAATTTATGCACTCAACACTATACATTTTCTTGTAACTGATTTTTTACAATTATATTTAATTTCAATTTTAAAAAAGAAGAAAACACACAAAATAGCATTTACATTCTTAAAAAATAAAGAAAGAATTGTAATCTTGATATATCATGTTTAAAATTTATTGAAACTTTCTTTTTTTGGCTTATTCTTTGGCACTATGCCTAATTTTATATGAAGTGATTAATTTAATTATTTATTTTATTAAAATTATTGGGGTGACATTGGTTAATAAAATCAAATAGGTTTCAAGTGTACAATTAAATAATATATCTTATAGCTAAGCACTGGTTTTACTGCATCTCACATAGTTTGATAAGTGGTTTTTTATTTTCATTTAATTAAAAGTATTTTTAAATTTCTCTTGAGATATCTTTTTTGACTAATGTATTATTTAGAAGTGCATTGTTTAATCTCAACATATTCTGAGACTTTCCAGTTATCTTTCTGTCATTGATTCCTAGTAAATTTCATTGTAGTCTAATGGCAGAAATTAATTTCTATTCTTAAATATGTTAAGGTATGTTTTATGTCCAGAATGTAGTCTTGGTGAATGTTTATCTTGGGGAATGTTCCATGTGAATTTAAGGATATGTATTTTGTTGTTGTTGGAAAATGTGATCTGTAGATGTCAGTTATATCTAGTTGATTGATGGTGTTGTTGAGATCAATTATGTCCCTTTGATTTTTTGCCTACTGGATCTGTTCATTCTGATAAAGGTGTGTTGAAGTCTCCAATTATGAGAGTGGATTCTTCTCTTTCTCTTTACAATTCTATTAGTTTGCCTTACATATTTTGACACATCACTTTTTTTTAGCAAAACTATTTTGTAAACTTTAAAAAATTATCTGAATACTTAAATGCAAAATGTTCAACCTAAAATTAGCAAAGCTTCATTTAAATCAAAACCTTTATTTGACGAAGATGATTAACACTAAGAATTGCACAGGAATTGATTTCTGCTACATAGTGCCAGCCCTATATAATACAATAAGAACTGTATCATTAACTGTTCATTGCCTCCATTGCTCTTCTAAATTCTAAAGTACAGAGGAGGGCATCTTCAAACACAAAACAAAATGCAATCCAAATAAATTGTGCAGAGTTATTACTAAGAGTTATAAATACATTTTGACTAAGCTATCCAACCAAGTGGCTAGGGTATAACATAACAGGGCTGATAAAAGGTTTTGATTTTAAAGCTTGGTAAAACTCTGTACTAGGTGAGAAGTCACAGTTTAAGGATGAATGTCCTGTAAATAGTTACTACACACACATTTAGTGTCTATAAACACTAGAAATACAAGCTAGACAGAGTACTCTTGAAAGTCCAGTGGAGTTTAAAAAAAAAAAAATTATGTAACATGATTCTCAAAGTCCACAGGAATTTTGCCTGAAGAGTTTGAACAGCTGCCAATAATTCACTTTCACTGTGTAGGGGTAAGGCATCTCTAGAACCCTTAGGGTTTGCCAAACTGAATCTGCTGGCTTTCACTATAGTACCTGCATCTTTGACTACGTCATAGAAAACATTCTTTACCTGTAATTTATCATCATGATTAGTATGAATCTCTAACAGATAATAGAATTCCTGAGTAAGCCAAAAGCACTGTTTAAAATGCTCTGGAGAAACAAAATCTTCAGCTACTTCATCATAGCTATACACATTATGAACTTCAGATAGAATTACTACTGTGGTACATGCCACAACTCTAAGAAACTGTATAATAACCCAGCCTTGAACTCTATACTCTTGATGAAGATGTTTTCTTAGTGATCAGTCTAAATGCCAGTTCTGATGGCTAAATAGAATCATAGTTACTGGGTTTTCTTGAACTTACTCTTCTGATGCCTTTTAAAGAATTTTTTGTATCTTTTCCATGTCTTTACCAGCATATATGTGCCAGAAGACTCCTGTCTTCTTTTCCTTCAGTAAATTGCTATTTTGTGAGTTCGTGAGAATTCCTATCTTGGACAGTTTTAAGGACTTCTTCTTGGTCACAATGTCCTTTGGAATTCCCACATAGACCAGGGCATTTGCTGCATCAGATATGTCTCAGTAAAGACATTGCTCTACAGTTTTTGATCTTTTGGAATAATTAATTCATAAATATTATACATCTCAGAACCTCAATCTGGTCAAACAAAGTAATTCAGCAGCCTAGAAACAAAATCCAATTTTGTCATCTTACCTTGTATACTCAAGTAATGGAATGTTGACCATCAGATCATCAAACTTGGAGGGCATTATATCTTTAAAAGTTCCTCCTGGTAGCCAGTCCTTAAGTTTCAACATCAGTAATTCTTTTTCATTTTCCAAGTGACTTGGAACATCTTCAAATGCATTCCAGAAGCCTCCTACTGTGGTGTCTGCAATAATTTCATTGGTTCCTAGTATAAACTGAATGTTTACAGTCCCCAAAACTTATAATGTAAAAACCTAATCCCCACTGTCACGGTGTTTGGATGTGGGGTCTTTGGGAGGTGATGAGGTATGAAGTCAGAGCCCTCATGAATGGGATTGGTGTCCTTATAAAAGAAACACCTGAAAGCTTCATTGCCTGCTTCCACCATGTGAGAACACAGTGAAAAGACAGCATCCATGAACCAAGAAGTGGACCTTCATCAGATACCAAATCTACTGGCACCTTGATCTTGAACTTCCCATCCTCCAGAACTGTGGGGGGTAAATATCTGTTTTTTAAGCTATTCAGGCTATGGTGTTTGGTTACAGCAGCTTAAACAGACTATACCAGACTATGATTGTCCTACAGTTAATTAGATTGATTCCCTGGTTACTAAACCCTTTAAATATTCAAGTTTTCAAAATTCATTGTTCAATTTATGATGAACCATAAATTGACACCATCACTGGCTGTCTTTGTTTCCAGTACTCTCTAAACACATTCCAGTTGCTCTTACTATTGGGATCTTACAAGCACAGCAATTATTACACAGTCAGTAGTGAGGAGTATCAGAATGCTAGGTTTGTCATCAGTTCTTGAGGTTCTTAAATAAATCGGAGGAAGTGTTATTTTCTACCAAAGAAGCAAAGATGTCATCAAGGATTTTGGTGTATTCTTAAATCAATTTTCTGTCTTTTTTTTCCTTGTTAACGTTCCCATTGGTTAGGTCTACCAGCCAGTTTAAAAGAGACGTGGCAATGGAACAGGCTGGTTTCATGCTGCTAGTTCATTTGAGGCTGCTTCCCCACCCACAGCTACTGACTCCAACACTGAGAGGTTCTGCAGAAACAGAGAACCCACAATAGGTTTTTCTCCAACTAAGGAAATATATTTTATGTCTTTTTTTAATGTCTTTCTGGCTTTGAGAAGAGCTTGAATTGTGTGTTTTAACAAGGACAATTTGTCTTTAATCCACATTTTGCTTTTACAAATGAACAGTCTTCAGCATACAGAGCTTTTCCAAGAATGGTCTGTGTGGGTATCACGTTCGCTGGCTCATGTACCTAATCTTCATGCAGCTCAGCCAAGGAAAAGTCTGGTAGGCAGACTTTTTTGGCAATTTTTTCTCTTAATCTGATAGCCATTCACACACTCAAAATGCACACTGATGATGTACACACCCAGTGCAAGTTGAAGATGGTGGCAACACACACATCATACACTTCTTGAACACCTTTGGCAGCTTGCTCCCTAGCAATCCTCTAAGAGATTCTCTGTGTGGCTCCACAGTTGGCATAGCTTTCTTTTCAGAAAACACCATTTGACATAGTGACCTCCAACACGGGCCAGGATGTACTACTTTTCTATATCCAAATCAATCACCACCATATTTTTGGTTAAAGGCAACCATAACCTAATTGCTTCATTGTTATTACAAACATTTGACAAAGAGGCAGCACAGCAAAAAACATCAGGCTCTGATAACCTAATAAATAATTTTTTTTTAGAGTCTGTGTGAGGGGAATGATGATCACATAGTTCCCTTTTCTCTTTCATCACTCACCTCAGAGAAACTGACTAGGATGACTAAACTGACATTATTTTATGCATATTAGTTAGGAATGCCTTGGGAATCAAGAAACAGAAAATCTGACTAAATAAGAAGTGTAGTGATAGGTGGTTGTTGATGTTGGTCAACTAGTAAGCCATGTTATCCGAAGCCTAGACTTTGTATTTGTTTGTTCCATTCATCCTCAGCTTTTCATTTTTATGCCTTTCAATTTATGGCCTCAAGATACCCACTGAATTTTCAAGCAAAGAAGAAGATAGAAAGATTACTTCCAACCCCTACTATGCCTTTTATCAGGGAAGCAAAAGCTATTCCAGAATTCCTCAGTAAGTATCTTCATATATTTCATTGGCCAAGACTGGGTCATTTGGCCACCACTAGCTCCTTGAGAATCTGTCAATCAGGTATATGGAAAAGAACAACAGAATTAGTTTAGATCAATTATAATTCATCCTCTGGACTGGGCAGATTGCTGCCTGTATTAGTCATATATTTCTGTGATAATGCTCCATAACAAGCAACTCCAAAAAATCTTAGTTGTTTACAAAAACAAGCAGCTGTTCCTCTATTATGGGCCTGTAGGTCACCTATGACTCTGCTAGGTTTGGCTGAGATTAACTGGGCTTGGATCTAGGTTGTGTGTGGTTTCATGTTTGATCCACATATTATCTTATTCTAGCATTACCCATGGAATATTTTTCTCATTGCAAATGGTAGGTGCACAAGAAGGTAGGTAAAGTCACACAAATTTAGAGTCTCTGTTCATTTCATGTCCAGTAATATTCCATTTGCCAAATGAATCACATGGCCAAGTCCAAACAGAAACTGAGAGGGATATATACTCTGCCTAGGCCAGTGGAAAGTACTACAAAGTCATGTGCTAAAAGATATACATGTATAATTCTATCACAGAGAGGGAATGAAGGATTAGAAACAAAAATCCAATATATCCTCTCATTCTAAACAAATGGGGATCCTGAGAGAAAGAGAAAAAGAAATGGCTGTTGATTAGCTATCCAATTGTATCTTCCACACTAGAGTCATCAAAAGAAGCTGTAGAAATTTATTTTTCTGGTTTAGTTAGCAGGAGGAAGAGAAGGAAGTTAAGAAATGGTAGAGTTACAAACTGCTCTCCTGGGCAGGTGTTTTCAGCTATAACACTGATGGATAGTTGAATAGGCTGATACAGAGTTAAACATCTCAGGTTCAGTCTGAATTCAGTCTCAGTCCAAATTCCTGCTTATAACAACATCTCCAATATAGTACATGCCAAGTACTACACTAAGCACTTTACATGCATTAGCTCACTTTATCCTCACCACAAACCTATGAAGTTATCCTCACTTTACAGCCGAGAGGTCAAGTGACTTAGGCAGCTGCTTATAAATGGCGAAGCTATGACTGGAATCAGATCTGTCTGATTTCATTCACTCAGGTATTCACTACTTGCCAGGCACTGTGCTGAAGATGCAAATCAACAACACAGTCCCTGCCCTCCAGGACTACAATTCTTAGTCTCTAAACTATATAGCCCATTGGAAATTACATGTTGACTAAAAAATAAGTCCGATGCAAATATGTGTATTATTTTAAAAATGGATATACTGTCCCAAGTATTCTCCTAGGGACTTATCATGTCATGTATCAATGAACTGTCAAACTACTCTATGAAGAATGTATTTTTACTCCCCATTTTAAATATTAGGAAACTGATCTATCTAGAAGTTACCTTTGTTACACACAAGAAAGTGATGGAACAGGATTAGACACCAGGCAATCTGACTCTAGAGCTCCTCCCCCTTTTTATGCATTTTATTTTATTATTACTTTCAAGTACACAATACATTGGTTAGACATATATATAGTTTATGAAACAATCCTCCTGATTATTCAGTCTTTCCTCTGACTCTACACATAGCCATCACATTACTGCTGACTGCATTCCCTATGTCATGCTCTCCATCCCAGTGACCGTCTATCAACTACTGATTTGTACTTCTTTACCCTTCACCATAGAGCTCCCCTTTTCACAACACCACAAGCAGCCCATGACTAATGAAATACAGATTTATTTAAATATATTAATGAACCAATATAGCTTTTTCTGATGTGTTTTCTCACTAGAAGACATTAGCAATGAACTTAATCACATAACAGCTTGCAAAATATTTTGTGTTAAAAAGAATTCCTCACACTTGAAAAATTGGTATCATAGGTCTGGTATTTTTAAAGTCTTCCAAAATTATAAACTAAGAGGAAAAATATTAAAATATAAAACAGTAAGTGTGGTTTCTTTTTCCTTAAATCTCAGAGACTAAATTTCAATTATTCCACTATTTTTTTGTGTTTTATGTTTACATAATACTTTATAATTGCTAGTCAATCACAGTATATTCCAGTGATAACTGTGACCATTACTCTTAAAATCACTTCCTGTAGGGGTGCTGGAGGCACCTCTGGAGCCGGCTTAGCCTGTGAGTTCCACTGAGTACCCAGAAAGTGGGCAGCAGTTCCAGCCACTTGGGCTGTGGTCCCTGGCCACTTGGCGGCAGCAAAGGGGACGACGTTGCAGCAGCCAGGGTGGCGCTGCTGAGCCCAGTTCCCCCAAGCTGCGGCGCTGCGCCCCTCTACCTGGCCGCACCTCCCCGCCCAAGACACAGACTCCGCGCTACAGATGCGGAACCTACAGCCGATTCCGCCACTACCTGCCACTGCCCGGCAGCTCCGGGTGACTAACGACTCCAGAACAAATTTTTCAGAACATAAAACAAGAATATAGTAATTATCACAGGTGGAGGAAGCTTGTTCTTCAAAGTCAGCCTCATTCCTCTGCACCATACAGCACCAGGTTCCTCCTGGATAAAGAAGGACCAGTTCCATACCCCCTGCCCCGCTCCCCCAGCCCCTCTCCACTTTACTCTCCGACAGGTTGGAGTAATATGTGAGCATCTCTTAAAAGACTAGGAAGATCAAGGTTGAGAGGTTAAAGCAAATCCTCTATACCAATCTAGCAGAACAATATGAACCTTTTGTGATATATATCCGCACAGGTTTATAAAATTTGCGATGAGATCGGAGGAAGCCAACTAGCTGTGTCCTGACACTTCTTTTACATGTTTGGGTACCAGGTTTGATCTCAAGAAGCGGCTGCTGCACACATTTTCTAACTCATTTGGTGTCACATTTCAGCTCACCTGAGTATCCTAAAAACACTTAAACATTTCTGCAGGTCACTTAAAAGAATTTGAAAGACATTAAAACTTTCTCCTTGCCACGGGCATATCTTTTTTGTCTGCACATCTAATAAATTTGTCCTACTAAGGGAGATTTCTCTGAACAAAAAAGCCTGAAGCAGTTGAGCAAAATATTTCTTCATTAGAACTCAACAAATAGAGTTTTCCAAAGCACAGTTCTATGAGAAGTATGTGTATGTGTCTTTTAAGTTATTATTTGTATTGTGTAAATATTTTTTATCTTGGGGATTCTGGCTGTGAATTTGATGCATGCCAATTATGATTAAAAACACTTGATTGATCTACAGAACATTCGTGTTTGGCGACCACATGCGTTGTAACAACAGATCATTTTATGTGTAGGTATTATTGTTAAATCCAGGCACAGAAGATGAATCATAAATTAGGATGGACATTAGATGTGATTATGATGACATAGCAAAGGTCTGTGGTCTCAGGTCTACAAATACGTAGGAGGAATTAGGACAAACAGGAAATGGGCCATCTGACACCTGGACTCTACCCTACAGGTGCTAGGAAAATACTTTTACTCCAACCCTTAAGATGCCCACATGGCATCTGCATTTACCTCATTCACACCAGAGCTCCCTGCATGCCGAAACTCTGAAAATAAAAAAACAGTCTGGAGCAGGAGCATCAGGGTTTGCTTGGGAGCACAGCACAGGCAAGCACCAGTGGGGCCAGGCTTCAGGGGCACTGCTACGAGGGAGGAACCACTTCGACTTTGTATCCATTATTAAAAATTGAATTTGGATTGTTTGGTCAGGTTCCCCCAAATTCTTTTAAGAATTGTCCACGTTCAACTACTTGAGCTTTGTTCTGGCAACGTTCAGCTGAAATTATTTGTAGACTGTTGTTTGCCTTGTTTCCAAGGCTGAGGAACAGAAAGTAGACTCTGTTTTGAGGAAATGGAAGTATACATTATTTTTTACTGCAATTTGTTCAGGACCATATTTTACAAAATGCCTTATTTCCTTTATTACTGTTTCTGGAAATGAAAGTTCTATTAAAACTGTTTTAGTTTGCATATAGAATTTTAAAAAATAGGACTTATTTTGAAAAATCCTGAGTTTAATTCAAATGAAAATTATAGGTAGCCTCATTGATAAATACAGTTGCAAAACTCCTAAATACAGCATTAGCAAATTACATTCATCAAGTAAAAAATAACACTACATCATAAGCAACTATAGATCCAGGAATAAAAGGATTTTCTAACATTGGAAAATCTATTTATGAAGGCCATTAGCATATAAGTAATATTTAAATGGTTGGTAATAAAGAAGATTCCCTAAGAAAGATAAATTAGATAAAGAAAAAGTGATTGCCAAGAATGTGATCTGCAATATTTAAAACTTTTGCAAAGGCAACCCCAAAGGAGCATCCAATGAAATGAGTGGGAAAGAGGGATGGATGGTATCAAGATATCCAAAAGAAGAAAACATTTCAAGTGGCCAAAGGCTGAGAGATCAAGTAAGATGAGGACTGAGAACGAACTATTAATTCAGGGCAGTGGTGCTCACTGGGTGTGTGATAAACACAGTCTCCATGGAGTGATGGGAGAGAAGCTTAATTGGAATGGGTTAAGAGAAAATATGAAATGAGGAAATGGAGTTGAGATTATAGAAAACTCATTTAAGAAGCTGTGAAGGGAACAGACAAATGGGGTGGTAGCTTGGCTCTTTTAAGAGGAATAAGCTAATAGAAAGGTCTTGTTTGTTTGTATTATCCTTTGGATTCCTTGTTGCTGAAGGGTGATAGGTACTAGACACATTTTATACCAAAGGACATAATCAGTGAGTAAAAGTTTGACGACACAGGAGAAAAAAGAAATAATTATGGGAACAATGCTTTCTCCCTCCAGCCATGAACACCTTGCCTACTCAGATGAAACTCATCTGTGCCATGCTCCTAAACTCAAGCAGCTAAACATAGTGGGGGAAAAAATACACAGCTAGTCTCATTTACAATCCAAGACCACCAATCTCAAAATATCACGTAAAACAAACTAATTTGAGTCTACCACACTTCCCTAATATGAGGATTTCTCATGATTTCGCTCTCCAAAATAACTACATCAAACATTCTCCTCTCTCCCAAACCTTACTCATGTTCTCCTTCACTCTTGGTTGCTTGCCTTGCTTCATACAACATGAGGGAAAGAGAAGCTATTACATAGATATTCTCTCATTTTTCCACCACAATATCTACTTTCGTTACCTGATTTCTTTCTTCTGTCTCTCTCCATGGTCCAGACCCTACTTCATTATAATGGTTAAAAAACTGGCTGCACATATTAACCTAGAAAAATTTAGACTTTATATAATGAAGATATAATGAACACAAGTAAATAAAAAATTGCTAAATCTACACACAATAAAAATTTGACTAAGTGATGGAAGAATTCAATCTCCTTGAATGGGTTAGATTTGCAAATTTGACCTGGGAAAATTAGATTGGGTATTAATGATGCACCCAAATAAAGGCCAAATATGATGTATCATCATCAGTAAAAAGCTTCATTATAAAATTTACACAGAAATGCTGTCCTCCAAAGAATATAATTTCAGTAAAATAAAAATAAAAATGGCAAGTTAGTACAGTTACCCTCGAACAACGCAGGAATTGGGGGCATGATGCACCGCATAGTAGAAAATCCACGTGTAACTTTTGATGTCCACAACTTGTTGCCCCTTTGTATCTGTAGGGGATTGATTCCTTTTGCCCTATTGACTTCTTCTAGTTCTCTTATAATAAATATTCTTTAATGTTCATTAGGAAGAACCTCAGTGTCTTGTTAAAAACCGATTTCAAGCCACTTTCCGCTCTGCATTTAAATAGCTTGGCAGTAGACACTTCATCCCAACAAGTAAAAAACTAAATGCACTGAAAAATCAACAACTCTTTTTGGATCCATAAGGGAAAGGAGAAACTGGGGCAAAATCTCTGCCCCCAAGATTGGGGAGACTGACAAGTAAACACAGGGAGTCATGTCTTATCAGAGCAGAAACTCAGCAGAAACCGGTACCAGGATAGCAAAACCTGAGCTGCTATTGAGAAATTACTGGCAGCTCAGTGTGTAAAAACTCCAGGGGACCCAATCACAGTGGGCTTCCACAATTTTGTGAGACTTATCTCCAGGAGCTTGAGCAGGTTCCCACAGCAAACGTTTTAAAAAAAAAAAAATCTTTCAGGAAACGTTAAAGAAAAATTCCCTCCTGCTTCTGGCAGACAGAAGGAAGAAGGCACCATTTTGAATCAACTCTACCAGAGCACTCTTTTCTTAACAAGGCCTGCCATCAGGAGAAACTACTTAACCAGAATCTCCGCAATGGTTTCTGTGAGAACTTGGAGCCTAGGAAATAAATTTGATAATAAAGGGCAAGTTTTGGTCCTTCATTTTCACCTGGAGTGTTAGTAGAGCCTGACTCACCTGGAGAAAGGAAACACTCAAGTCAGCTCCAGCCTTCCAATTTGGGGGAAGTTAAATACCCAACTCCATTTCACTCTAAGCATTTTGTCCCACCTAAGAGGGGAGAAAATAACTGAGAAACACTTGTGAAGTTTATAGTCCAGAGGCACAGGCTTTCTAAAAAACTGAGATGTAATCAATAGACTCTAGAATGTTCCCCCACACACATGCTTTACCACCACTAAAGGCCTATTTACAGGAGTTTCTTTTATCCAGTACATCATATCAAACTATTAAAAAAATACATGAGGCATGCTAAAAGTAAGAACAAAAACCCAGTGCCTACATAGTATTCTAATAGATGAATGCATCATATTTTATTTTTACAATCTCCCATCAATGTTGTTTAAATATTCTAAAACAATAAAACCCCTGAACACCTATTTTTATATAATCAGACAATAAATTTCCTTAGGAAATATTTCTAAAACTCACTTGCCAGAAGTTTGAAAATAATAGATTATCAGCTAGTTTAATAAACAATCTGGCAGAGAAGGGGGCGAAAGTATAGGGAGAAATGTGGAAAGAGGAGAAAATCAGCCAGTTTAGAAAAATTTATGACTACCTTTTTTTCTCTTAAAATTTTTATCTTTATTTTTGGAATATGGTAAAAATAACATCTTTGAATTTCAAAGAATCTACATAGAAAAATAAGTCTGCTTCTCATATGTCTCCCAATTCCTAAGAGCATATCTGAACAAGGTTAAAAATTACAGATCCCATTTACATCCTTAACCCCCTGCAAACTGCCTCCCAAATTGCTTACAAGGTCACCAGTGACGAGACAGGGAAGCACAGATGAATCTGTGAAAATTCACCATTGCTAATGGAAAACAAATTCCAGTGTCTGGTCAGTGTTAATGAATCAATCTCATTCTATTTTTAAGAAAAAGACAATGGTATTTATTATGTGGACAATGGTTCATTAACACAGTTTTTTTTTTTTTCAGAGTATTAGTGTATTTGCTTATAAGTGGATAATATTCACGGCACAAAAACAAATGTTCTCATGCTGAACAAGTGATAAATACTGCTGGCAGTGTTTCTTTCTTAGATGAGTTTTGATATATGTATGAGTGGAATATGAAGGGTGATGGGGAAATAGGGAGAATAGATTATGGAATAAGTAGCAATGTTTCCTGGTAGCTGTTTTACATATGATTAAGTGCAATTATCTGTTCCTCTGATTCAGTAAAGTTCCTCAGTCCAAGAGGCAAGGTCTGTGCCTGGCTATTTGACAAAGGCAACTATTTAAATCAAATGTCTCTTTTCCAGTATAAGAAAAACTGATATAGATGAATGTATTCCCCCCAAATTATCTCACAAACACACACATGCATGCACACACACACAAACACACACACAAATGCTATGATGTTATATATTCTATGTATGTAGCTATGATGCAAGCTACAACATTCTTGGGGTATTGTTGACCATAAAGGTCCAAATTCAAACTTGACCAAATGAAGAAGCCATGAGCAATTATCTAGCAGTAAGATAAGACAGAATTTGCTATTGCAAAATCTGGGATGAAGCCCCTGCTCAGCCCCTTATTAGCTAAGAAAACTTATTCAGTCACTTAGTCCCTCTAAACCTTATTTTCCATATCTGCCAATTAAGAATAATATGTTACTTCAGAGGTGTTTGGGGATCCAAATGATATAATGAAAATGTATATACTTTGTATATTATAAAATGTTCTGCAAATGTTATTTTAAAACATTTAAAGAATAAAATCCGAGACAACTTCCTGGTTGAACAGGACTTTGAAGAATTATTTAAATAATCAGAAAAGAACAGCACCAGAAATTGAACTTAGCATAATTGAGTATGAGACAGTCACAATTCACGCTCACTTCCGAGGCCCAGTGTACCTACTTGAGGATCCCCATGCCCTCTGTGGAAGACCCACTTCATGGAGACCTGGTGGGGGAGGACAATGGAAAAATCTTCACACTTTTGAACAATTATGACTAGTTGGTTTCTTTACTTGTTCTCTATACTGGGGTTCTGGGGATTCAGAAGGGATTAATACCAAGGGCACCTCCTCTTTTGGAGCTTAGTTTAGTAATTCAAACAATCACCAAATTAAAAAAAACATTAAAAAGCCTATAAAGGAACAGTTCAGGGGCTCTGAAGCATGTGATCTATTTTGGTGTTGTCAGGAAGATTATCTGGGGAAGTAACATTTGGGCTAAAACATGAAGGATGATTAGGAAAAAACTAAATGAAGCTGGGTGGGGGTAGAGATGATGGTAGAAATATTCTAGGCAGAGGAAACTGCCTTAGCAAAAACCTTGAGACAGAAAGAACTGAAAGGAAAATATGTTGATAGAGTTTAAGGCTAGTAGCACTAGGAGAATCAAGCAGGAGCAGGAGTTAGTCTTTAAGAGCAGAGTAGTGACAAGATTACCTTTTAAAAATAACACTATAGAGAGTAAATTGGGGTGGGGCAGGAGAGCAAGGAAATTTGATTAACATGGTAAGTTTGATTGATGGAAAAAATTTGGTGGCTTCAAAAGAAGTGTGGATGACATTCCATATCTATGGATATAGATTGAGAAAAGGTGTAGGAATAGTCTTGAGGGGCTCCAACTTTTAAGGTCTCAATAGAAGAAGATAAGTCTAAAAAGAAGAAGTAGGAGGCTACAAGGGGTATTCATATAAAAAAATGCTCCTGAGTGGTCAAGATGAAAACTGAAAAAATGCTCGTGGGATTTAGTGACATAGAGGTCATTACCAAGAACTACACTGGAGGAGAGGGGGTGGAAAAGTCAAGTCAAAGAGTGACAGGGAATAAGGAAATGAGGCCAACTTGTTTAATGAATTTGGTTTTGAAAATTAGAAGTAAAAGATCATGGTGGCTAAAGGGGAAGATAGGCAGGGATAGTGAGGAACTTTGTATTCCTCCTCAAGTCATTTGTGTCATTCCTTTAGTCTATTGATCTAAATTTCTTTTCTCTTTAATTGGGGTGGTATTGGTTCTATACAGATTGTAGCTTTAAAGAGTAATTGAGGAGGAGAATGGAGATTGGACTAATATATGTAGACCTCAAAATTAAAAAAAATAATAGTAAATGTGTTATTCATTCACTCACTACCCACTACCAACGAGTCACAAGCCTGGGCTTATTGTTTCTAAAAGCTACTCTCAGTGGTATGGTCCTAGAAAGAAAGAAAAACAAATGTAATATTTCTCCACATAGGTCTGGGGCTTCATTATTTTCCCCAAACAACTGTTCAAAGCCATGTCCTGTTCCTCCTTTTGTCTCTTGTGTTCTCTATTCCCTCCTAACCAGCTTCATCTTCACTGGTTTGGAAACTTCCCCTTCTATCTAGGACCCTAGACAGATATAGGCCCTGGGGGCACCACCACTTTCTCCATTCCAACCATCATTACTCACTTCTTTTCTCACTGTAGAGAGACTGCCATCAAGCACCCAGGCTTTGGTATTACACCAGTCAGTGCCATAGCTGACCGAGATGAGATTCAGCCCCTCTTGCCACTCTATCAGTTCTCTACTGCCACTCACTGGTAATAAACCACATGGCAAGGGTTGGCAACTGGTGCTTGTCTTGAAGGTCATGCTGAGCCCAGCTCTCCAACATAGGTTCGACATCTTCTTACAGTCCCTGTTGCCTCTTTTCGGACGTTTCTGTGAGCTGAAACTATTTGTTGATGGGAAGTGCAGCATATTCAGATGTATTTTTTAAACGTAAATTTTTTGTCCATCACTGTCCTTAATTATTAGCTAATTAACTGAAACAATTAGAATCCCTAAGGATGCCAAATATTTTATAAAATTAAAAAAATTTTAAGAGTGTTTTAGAAGCCATTTCCCTGATTCTTTGTTGCTTAGCTCTCAAGTGAATCCTGAGTATAAATATAAGGATTGTATCTGTGGGGAAATGTGTTGGCATCTGTGTTTGAAATGAGACAATGACAAATCATTTGTATATTGTATAATTATTTTCCAATTAAAAATAATCCATAACTGAAGTTAGAAAATTGTGCACTTTAAAATACAGAGCAGGACAAAAGACATCAATAGACATTTTACTGAAGAGGATATGTGGATAGTAAATAAGCATATGAAAAAACATTAAACTCCGGTAGCCATCAGATAAATGAAAATTAAAACCACATTGAAATATTACTGTATACCTATCAGAATAGCTGAACTAAAACAGTGACAACACCAAATACTGATAAGTATGTACAAAAACTAGATGACACATACACTTGGTAAGAAGTAAAAAGGTGCAGCCACTCTGGAAAACAGCTCGGTAGTTTCTTATACAGCTAAACATGCACTTACTTTTTAACCCAGCAACTGCACTCTTGGGGCATTTAACCCAGAGAAATTAAAACTCATGTCCACACCAAAAGCTGTACATATATTTTCATAACAGCTTAATTTGTAATAGCTAAAAACTTGGAACAGTCCATATGTCCTTCAACAGATGAGTAGTTAAAGAAACTATGGAACACCAGTACCATGAGATGTTAATCAACATTAGAAAGGGACAGACTACTGATATTTGCAACAATTTAGATGGATCTTCAGGGAATTATGCTGAGTGAAAAAAAAAAAAAGCCATTTCTAAAGGTTACATAATACATGATTCCGTTTATATAACATTTTGAAATGGTAAATTTTAGAAATGAAGGGCAGATTGGTAGTTGCCAGGTGTCTGGGATGGGGGCAAGAGATGTAAAAGGGGAGAGAAGTGGGTATGGTTATAAAAAGGCAACAGGAGAGATCCTTGAGATGATGAAATTGTTTAGTATCTCGAGTGTGGTGATAGATACAGGAACTGTATAAAATTATATAGAACTAAACACACATACACACACAAGTAAAATTGGGGACATCTAAATAATATCAGTGGATTGTATTAATGTCAACATGCTTGTGATGATATACTATAGATTGTAAAATGTTACCACTGAGAAAAACTTGGAAAAGTATAAATTGTATCTGTATTACCTCTTACAATTGCATGTGAATCTATATATCAATAAAACATTTCAAGTTAAAAAAGAGCACAAAGCCAATTTCTTACCACAATCTTTACCACTATTGGTTTCTTTTCTTCGCAAAATATTCCTCTAAGCGAAATGGTGATGAGGAATGATCATTAGTAAGCAAATATTTTGCCACACATAGATTAAGACAGCTGTGTCAATAGGATATCCCACCACATGAGCTAGAAAATGATAGTTTAAGCATTTTTTTCATTCAGGAGGGTTGGTGAATACTTTATATTTTTTTCAAATAACATGCAAGCAGACAATTTAATATATGAAAATCACAACTATTAATTTTCCCCAAACCTTGCAGTAATTCACTTCTATGAAAATATAAGTGGGAACTTCCATCTGGGCAGAGGTTTACAAAAGACTCTTTAACTTGCCTAACAGAACTTTGCTTTCTGTACAAATAGTATCTACACTATTTGTAGCTCCTATCAATTTACAATCCAGATATCTGGGATTTTAAGAATAAGTTTCGTTGTGAATTCTCTTCTCTGCTCCTCTTCTCACAAGCTCATTTGGGACATTTGAATCATGAGAGGCGAGCTCATTGCCTCAGCTTCTTAACAGTTTACCACTGCAGCAATTAGATCACATTTAAAAATCCCATTAGTAATTCAACACAGACATACTTTCACAAATTTGACTTAGGTTTTTCTTTCTGTTTTAGAAAGGATTGTTGTAAGAAACAGCCATGTGAAGATTGTTTCTGCATTTCCTTAAACTATAAATTGAATGTATTGTCTACCATATTAAATGTCTCATATGTAATCATTTTTGTGATAAATTGCTCTTAGAATGTTGGAGAAAATAAAATGTTTCTTTGAATGCTAAAGTATAATTCTTTGGATTAGGTGAGAAATACATCATCCAACATGATTTATTTTTGCCCTAACTACCAAGAAACTCAGATCTAAGTTTTCTGCTTATTTACTACTTTTAGCCCAGCTATAGATATATTCTCTTCCCCATCACCCTATTTCAATATAATTTGTCTTAGAGGCTGTACTTTTTAAAATTTTATTGAATACTTTACCGAACTTAAATTCAATTAATTCTAATGACTTAATAATAAAATAATTTTTATATTACTACTTTAAGCCTTATTTTTTAAATTCTTTTTACAAAAAAGATAAGCAGTATACTTGAAGGAAACAGACCTGCAAAAGGATACATGCAGGATTACTTAATGTATTTGTGTTTCCATTTACTTTAAAACTTAAGACTCAGGGATATTTAGTCCTCTATTTTAACAACTTTCTAGATGCCTCTTGATTTACGAGAAATTGCTTGGATCTAAATTCAAATTGCCAAGTATAACTTATACAGTAGACCTAAAAAACAAACAAACAAACAAATAAATAAATAAGGGAGAAAAAACCTATCCAAGATTCTCCTAAACAGTTTCTGGCCCTAAATTTTTTTAAAAAAATAATCCTGTTCAAATATATTTTTTGCTTGAGTGTAAGCAAAATCAACTTAAGAAAACTTAAGTTGACCAAAAGGCAATGAATGCATTAACCAAAAACTGACTAGGGAGCAGTATTCCATCAGTCACCATTGAAAGAATCTCATTTTCTGATCTGCTAATTTACAAACCAAAAACCAGTGACAAAGGACATCAGACATTTCTTGGCTTTATGTAGTCACCTCTGCTCTTATCTGCTACCATGAGTTCAAGGATAGGTTATAATTCTATATGAGCTGGTCTAAGCCATTGTCTGGAGTCTGTTTCCTAATTTCCTTTCATTTCTATTCCCTTGTCTTATATTAAAATTTCTGGAAAATTTTGGAGACCACTGAGCCATGTGGCCTCCCAGCCTGATCCTCTATTCATGCTTACAGGGTATATTTTCATCTTGGGGCTTTCAGCTATGGTTTTCCTTGTTTTCTTTTGACAATAGTTCCTGGTGTCAACTGTTCCAGGTGGTAGAGCTTGGTAACTTCTCTGGTTTACCATGGCCTTCCTTGATGAGAGTTCTTGCAAGTGATAGTTTCAACTGATCATAACCCTCCTGTCAGCAGTATCCCTAACTTCTGTACATGTCCACCATGATCCTGTACCTTAACTGAAGCTGACTTATTCATGCCAGTATATCCAGCACCCAGCAAAGGAGAACCCAAACCTCATTACTCTGCTTTTGCAACAATTCCAGACCCAGACTCCATTCACACATGAAGTTTTTGCTCCTCTTCATCTTGTTCCTGGATTCCTGGAACATGTCCTATAGACTAGCTCTCTGGATGCCTCCAATTCCTATTGTTAAAAAGTAACTACCTTGTATAGTGTCCCACAGGCCTATCTCACTCTCCCTTCAACCACATTATGGGGCTCTACAACTTTCCCAGGGATGATATTCCTCTTATGAATAATGAGCCCCTCATGAATGTAAATTGCCATTCCTCTGGAAAAGCTACCCCTAGTAAGGGCAGGGAGGAGAGTACTTCAAGCTGCCTCATGGACTTTCTCCTGCTCTTTCCTGAGCCAGGGCCTAAGCCTACTCTTGTCACAAATGAGCCCTCAGAATATTTGAGAATGTCTGCCCAGGGGGATGCTGGATGGACTCCATCACTTCCCTAGGTCCAATTCAGGTATGAAGGCAATGTGACCAAACACCCAAATTATTTTTCATTTTTATTGCTCACCCAAGGCACTCATCCAAATTGGATCACAAAAACATCCTTAGCTATTTCATTGTTCAGCAAACTGGATAAATGTACTGAATCCTCATGTTCAAACTAGTCACCATTCATAGCGATAATTTTAAATATTCCTCTTAGATGGTTCCAGTAACAATGACCTCTTTGCAATTCCTCAAATACACCAAATGCATGGTAACAGGACCTATTAGGCATAACATAATCAGCTTCTGCTCACTTCTCCATTCTCATCGCCTTTTTTACTTCCTTTTCATTCCAGCCATGCTGAACTTGTTTAAGTTTCCCAAACGCTCTCACTGGGATCCAGTATTCACACTTGTTCATGCTTTTGTATAACATTATTTAGACACTAGCTCTTATTCATCCTTATAATATCTCCTCAGACCAAGTTTGGATTATATGGTTCATCTGTGTGTATACATGGCAAGAAGTTACGGAGTATCATGATTTAATGGAAATTACAATGACATCTGTTTAGCATTTTCAAAATGTTGTCCTGGTTATACCTGTTTACTTGATGGTCTCCACAATTAGACTGCAAGCTTTGTGAAGTCAGAGGCTGTGTCAACATGGTACATGGTCAATATATATTTGTTGAATGAATAAATAATCCAACTATAATTTTCCAATAAATTCCTCCAATGAACTATCTCACTTTCACTTAGGTTGGTTACACTATGGGTATATTTATATTATTTTGTGAACATGGGAAGCCTACTCTGCCAGTGTTGCCTGACCCTGTCTCCCTACATCGGTCTTACAGCCAGGCTTTACCTGTTTTAACAGTGAGACGTAAAATGGTGTTGCCTTGATTTAACTAATCAGTTTCCTGAAATAAGGTAAAAGCTCACAGCAAATACATCATCATGTTCACAGACTAAGTGTGTAGGCTTCAACTGAAAGCTAATAGAAAAGTCATTCCATTCTCTATTCTTATGTATGAAAATGCTGACTTTGACCATTTGTAGTCCAAAACACAGAAACCTCAAAGTTGTCAGACAATATTATCCACAAGGCAAAGTCTGACCAAATATTAAATTATTACCTCATTACCTAGAATGTCTTCCCTATTAGTCACTTTTGCTATGATTCTACCATAAACTTGAAATTGAGGGGATTTTTATAAACTGGTCTAGTTTTTCTTCTTAAAGAAACTTTAAAAGCAATGTTTTTGAGAGTCAGTAAAAATGGCACTGAGACAATATCAATTGTTTTTCTATAAAACCATCCTCATTATTGCTGAATCACCAACAGTGTTATGTTTTGCTTTTTGCTAACATTGAAATGTGTTTACATATCTTACCAAAATAGAACAGTCACTGTAATCAGTTTTCTTAAAAAGGAAGGAAACATTGGCCCTTCCTTCACAGGAGGATGTTCGTTCATGGCAACAAGTATCAGCAGTAAGTCCTAACTGAAATATAAGGAATGTTGACTCATTTTTCATTAGATTTATGTATCTAATAAAGGTGTTTAAACTACTTCAGAAGTTCAAAACCTGTTGAAGAATAAAATAACTAATTTTTTTCTCCAAGTTTCATCTTGCAGTTATCATATCTAATTAATAGGTTCAGTTAATCAAACATTTGAAGATAATATCATTTGATTCTTAAACTTTTTAATAATGAAAGAAATAATCATTTAAGCCTTTAACTTCAAAAATCCAGATTATCTTTCAAGTAGTTTTTTTATTAATCAAGGTAACTGCCCAAGCAGATACATTTATCTTATTCAATATTTTCAAATCTTCAAAGATTGTCCTGAGACCTGAGATCACAGCGTTCAAACCACAGATCCTAAAATTCTCAGATTGGTTCTAAGATCCTGGAACATGCCTAATTCAGAGCCAGTATAGTGATATGGCATATGGAGTGTGGGGATGGTTTGGTGACTATGCCCATGGGAACAAGATGTAGAAAGAAGAAGTGTTGCTGATGAGAAGAAAATGTGCAGATCGCAGTCTTTAACTGAGCCACAGGTTATCTTAGGACACTGACCCAGAGAGAGACATCTGGGACAGGTACCTCGTCAGCATTCCCGAGGGCTTAGAGCAACTTGGCCAAGGAGGGCAAGCCCCAGTCATGAGTTGTTTTGCTTATTGCTTAGAGCAAAACGATCTCCTTTCTTACCTTAACTTGCACATGTCTATCATGTGTATTATCAATTATACAGCTGTCTTTTCAAGCTTCTTGAGGCAAGCATCTGTGTCTTAAAATTATTAGCACCACCATGCAACTGTTAGTGGCACAGTGCAATATGCATAAAAGATTTGTTAAATCAATGAACAAATAAATTTTTATAATACATGAGGTTTAATGTAACGAATCACAGGGGAAAGTATATCTTCAACTGTAAAATCTGTACTATTTAGATTATAGACAATATGCAGTTTGTTACCTGATTACTACTACATCTAAATGCATAAACTTAAGGAAAACATCAATTAACAAAAAAATACAAGACAATGTTTTTTATTTAGAGTATGCTACTATTTAAATAAAACAGTATTCAGCATTTTAAATTACTTAGTTTGGGATTAGTTCTGCTTTCTTATCTTTGCTAATCTATATTTTTGTCACAGGCATAGTCACACTCTATATTTATTCCATAGCATCTCTAAGCAAAATGTGGTGCTTCTTTTCTCCTGTTTCAGCTTCCTCCACAACCATCCCCACCATGCTTACTAAAGCTGCTCTTCACTTTTACTGTTCAACAAAACATTGACTGGTAAGAAAAAATAATGTCCATTCACCTTCATTATTTCTGGAACATGACAAGAAATGTTATATTATCTAATTTTACAGCAACATTTTATAGATGAAAAACCAAAAGTCCAGAAATTTACATAAATTGTCATATAGATGTCAAAGCTAATACATAAATGGAGCTCAAACAGGGTCCAATGCAGGAGGAATAGATTTGATATTGGTAGTTGACACCTCATTGGTAATTGTTGACTCTATGAGAATGTGTGAAATGACTAACTCAGGGAGTGAACATTGAGAATAAAGAATACCAAGTAAATCCTGGGTGAACAAAAATATTTATGGGTCAGGATGAAGAAGCAGGATGAGTAAGAGAAACTGAGAAGGAACAGTAAAAAATGTAGGAGGAAAAATAAGGAAAAAATGATCAATAGTATTGTTACAGAGAAGTTAAGGAATGTGACTGTTAATCCTAACCAACACATTTCCTAAGGAGTTGTGGAGATAGACGTCAATTTGGAAAAAGAAATCAGGAAGTAAAAGAGAGCAAATATAGGCAAATTTTATATGAATTTTGGTGCTCAAAGGAAGAAGGTAAAGCAATAGTTTGAGGTGGAGGAAGAATCAAGAAAAGATTCCTTTAGTTTTTTTGACTTTTTTTTTTAAGAAGGAAGAGACTTTTTATTTTTAAAAAAAGAATGTGAAGCCAACAAACAAGAGATTTAACAAATAAGCCCTAAAGGGGAAGGATTCCTTTAGAGAGACAGATAAGTAGGTGAAGTTATTAATGCTGGAAGAATAGGAAAGGAAAATGAATGGGCTTTACTTTATAACTTAAAGGTACACTTAAAATGAGAAGATGAGTAGGATAAAGAGGTGAAAAAAAATTAAAAGTATTTGGGATTGTCCCAGGAGAAAAATGAAACTAAAAATAAATGACTGCCTGGAAGCCTTAAGCACCCAGAGCGAGCATGGGAATCACATAAATTCCTCAATTTTTCCAACAGAACTCAAGGTCAGCAAGTTCCCTGCCCACCATGGCTCTTAAAATCACCCTTCCTAATAAAACAATGTTGAAGATGGGAGGCCAGACTGGCCAGGTAGGAAGCTACACTCTGTGAAATCAGCTACGCTCAAGAAACACAGGCGTGTCAAAACCAGAGGCAAAACTTAAGTTGTGAGACAACGTTAAGGCCGCCCTGTAGCTTTACCTTCTTCAACTGCCATTTATTATTTCTTCTTCTCAGAGGATGTACATCCTTTATTTTCCCTTTCTTCCTTTTCACCTATTTTTTCTCAAGCTTGACTTAATCTATGCCATTTAGAAGAATCACAATTGAAAAATGCATGTGTGTCATTTTCTAATTCAAACATCACATGATTGGAAAATATTTCATTTTTATTTCATGTTGTCTCTGGTCAATGTTCCAAGTTATTAAACCAGTCACAAGTCTCAGCAATTCATTCCTGAAAACTGCAAGGCACAGAGTCCTGTTGCAGAAATGCTGATGACATGGAAGCTCTTTGTGATTTGACTGCACTACTAATCATAACTTGCAATTTTGAAAAATTTCTCTTGAAATTAAAATTCTGTATCTTAGCACTCCCATCACTATACAAATGGATTAAAAATTATTTTAAATCAACTTGTATTTATGAATGAAATGGAAAGTTCTGTTTCCAAGTACATTTCCCCTGTGCACAAACACATTCAACTTTTTAAATGATTAATTTCTCATTGATTTAACATTTTCTCTAACTAAAAATTTGAGGTAATTTAGAAATAGGATAATTTAAATATTTTCTTTTGCACATCTTTAAGTAAGAAAATTAATAGAGTAAACACAATTTCAAGGGTAATATCTATTTGAGTGTATAAACTATGTTAAAGTTTGGAGTGAACATGTGCCTATGGAAACATTTCGATGGTGAGATGATTCAGTGTTACACTGTTTAATCCATAGAGTTACTGACCACTCTGATATATTCCCTGAAGCAAGACCTCTACTAAAACACATGCTCACCTAGATCTAGGTCTTATTTGAAAGCAATGAAATTGCATTCCTATTTAAATATTTTATTAATTTTGGTAGTTCATTAATTCTAATCAGTCATGATCATAATTATTCTATTTTATTATAATTTTGTGTTTATTTTACTTTTAAAGTATGAAGTAATTTTATTCCCATGAAATTCCTGAAAATAAAAATTTATTTCACTTTCTTTTCTTTCAGATCAGAGATAGTGTTTCAAAAGTAGCAGTCCTCAAAAGCCATGACAGTTCCTAAAAGCTGAGTTAAAATGAAGAAGAATGTCCACCAGACAGCATTTTAAAGCTTAGTGTGAGATATGCTGTCCACTTAAAAGTAAGACACCACCTCTTTCTTCTAAAAACAACAATTTTACTATTTACATTTTGTATTAATTCTAACTAGGTGAGAATTAAGTTGTTAAGTTGCCTATTGACACACATAATGGTTTAGTGGAATTTTATTATACATTAAACTTATTTGAAATAATCTTTACTTTACCATTTTTCTATTTCTGAGTAATTACCTCCCTAAAATTGTAATTTCTAAAATTTATACTAATTCTTTTTATCTTTTATAAGATGCGCTGATGCTTATTATTTAATTCTTTCAGTCATGCTGCAATCTAATGTATACTGAGTATGTATCCTATCTATCCAGGCACTGTGCTTGATATGATAATCCAGAAATTCACTCTGCTCTAGAAGAGCTTTCATATGGGTGAAGAATTCAACCAGGGAAATAGATTCTGCATGCAAAGATGACTTTATAAGAGGAATATGAAGTACGCAGTAGTGAGGGGTGTGCCTATCAGAGCTTGGTGAGGGCAATGTACAGGACTGTTTTACAGAGAAGTGGTGCTTGAGCTCATTCCTAAGTTAAAAGGCCTCAAAGATTCCTCACAGGAGGAGTTGGGATCTGTGAGCGAGGCGAGGCCTTCCAGTGAGAACAAAGGCATGGGAGTGTGATCCAGCTGACAGTAATGGGGAAATATTAGAGTCATCACTAGATTTTCCATTGCACAGGAGAAGGGAGCAGCTCATTCTCCCTGCTTCTTAGTTATTTGAAGATTGGACTTTAGTCCTGAATTAAAATTGCTTCAACATTGAAAAAAGTTTATACCTATGAGTCTAACTAAAGTCACAGCTCCTCTATTCTTGTATATAAGATATTCTAGAAACAATCTCTAAATAGTTATTTTACTGTGGGAAAGGAAATGCTCAAAGAGTAAAAATTTAAAGCATGGAGCCCTTCCAAAAAGGAATGTTATATATACCAGAAGAAGAAGAGGTTCAATGAGCTTGTAGGTTGTGAGAGAAAAAGATGAGGTTCAGCACTCTTGGGTTCTTTCTTATTTAGCTCCTGACTGTATACATCTGATTTGAGAGGGCTCTCCCAGAGATGTTTCCTAGTAATGAAGAAAAGTCATTATATGAGGGGATATCTTCTTCTTGATTATCTCACTGTTAACCCAACACGCAAATGGAAAACAGATTTTCTCAGACACTCCACAATATGTTGAACAGCTTGAGGAAAATCTGACATCTGCAAATTGGCATAGAATAGCTCTCAAATACTTCGCATAAATAATAAATTAAAATAGCAGCCAAACAGGACATGGCAAGTGAGGGGGGGGGGGAACCAAACAACAGCAACAGCAACAACAACAATAAAAACAGAAGCCCGAACTCTGAAGATAAATTCCTGATAAAATCATTTCTTTTAAAGAATGCCAATAACTCAGATTTGAAGATTGGCCTTGTCAACTTTTGAAGTCTCTGATTCCCCTCAAGAAAAGATGTGATGAATAGATAAGAGTACTAAATTATAATGAGCTTTTCAGTAGTTGTTTATGAAGTACTTAAAAGCAGTTCTTTTAAGCCTCATAAGTGGGTACGCTCTTAATTTATGCTATAAAGAAGATGACTACTTTGCACATGTATGCATTGGCAGCCAATTATTACAAACCTCCAACTAGTAGAGTTCAAACTAATGAGGCTATACTGATGCGTGTTTGCCTACACTACTAATTTAACATTTCAAGCTAAATTTAAAAACAAAAAACTATTACACATCTTATGAGGCTTCATCAGTTATTAAAGATTATACATTCTTACACATTAAATATATATGCACAGGTCTCATTTAAGACAAAAGAAAAACTTTATAAATAGGCTATAAAGCATGATGAATCTCCCTATCCAACTGGAACTCCCTGTTGCAAACACATTCCAGAAGAGATGTCTGTCATCTGTTTGGAGGAGCTTAAGGCTCCAAGCATTTGGGAGGCAGAGGTTCTCTCTAGTTTTGGGAATCCTGACTCTGGCTTAGGGCCAAATTACCCTAGAGACAGCAGACTCAAAACACCGATGAGGCTCTAACGAAGTTTGATGGAGCAGATCCATACATCCTGCTGATGATTTCAAAACCTAATCTAAAGCACTGCCCTCAAATTAAGAATTAATGTGCTAATACAAACCTAAATTTATAAATTATTGTTGAACTCTGCTAAGTAAGACCTTTCAAGTTACTTCGATTCTTTTAGTTCTTAAGGGCAGTATTCAATTGAATATTATCTTTACCTAAAGTAAATGTGGTTACCATTTTACAGTTAAGAAACACGAAGCCAGAGAGGTAAGGAATTTTCCCTACATCACACAGGAAATAAATGAGTTTTTAATAGAATTCAAATATCTTCAACTAGTAACTAGAAATAACAACAACCATAAAGCTAACTTTTGAATCACAGTTTTTAATTCTTTACATGACTTTTCATGTTTATTTGATTCTCCAACCTATAATGTAGGTACTACTGTCATTTTCATTTTACATATGAGGAAACAAAGCACAGTGTGGCTGTAGAACTCTTTCGATGTCAACTAGTAACACACAACTAGTAAATATGGATGCAGGAGTAAATTCAGTCTTGGACTCCACAGCCCATGATCTTAACCAGTATACTCTCATTCTCTATTTGTCTACTTTCTCCCCTATAGTAACATTTGGTGGGTATTTTGCCTATCAGACACCATAAATGAATTTGAGGTAGAATAACTCCTCCGTCTAGACTCAGAGGGAAAACAAAACCATGAGGGTGCCTTTTTGTCTAGCAAAATGTGACCCAGGATCTGCCTAGAAGAAGTATCCCCATTATCTACAATTTCTGTCACAGCTTCTGAGTTCAGGGCTCAATGCTGAGACTTCCTAACTCTAGCAGTATTCACATTAGTCGTGGTCAGTCATTTTTTTCCATGTACCCAGTTGTTTGCTTTGTAGAAACATGACAACATTTCAATTACCCATTTGCTGCTTAAATTCCCTCGATAGTATTCTTGCCGATTGGTCTGGAAATTCGAAACCTCCGAGTTCATTCCATCTTTGGACAGCTTTAACTCAGAAGTTTCTTCCTCACATTGAGATAAAATCTGTCTGTAGCTTCCTTTTATTTTCCCTACTTATAACCATTAGACCTAAC
The DNA here is from genome assembly GCA_028627145.1 of Eidolon dupreanum. Classification (NCBI taxonomy): domain Eukaryota; kingdom Metazoa; phylum Chordata; class Mammalia; order Chiroptera; family Pteropodidae; genus Eidolon; species Eidolon dupreanum. The sequence goes on from CM053503.1 coordinate 135,981,842, forward strand.
CTTGTTTTTCTCATTTTGAGAATTTAATAAACATTACAGGCCCTATCCCCAGAGGCGGGGGGGGTGGGGAATGTAGGCTATAGACATGCACAAAAGGCTAACGAGCAATTTCTGGGACACTGCAGATCCCTAAGGCATATGAATGGCCTATGGACCTTAAGCTGAGAAACTCTGTTCAATAACAACCTTCAAATGCTCTAAGGGGAATAGGAGTTCTCTTCCCCTCTGTACCATGCACTGTGTCCAAGTACAGAGACTTGAATTTTCCTCTTCCCACTGAATTGCATCTGCTTAGATTTGGATCATTCTTTTCAAACCATGGGGACCTTTCTGAATCCCAATTTTGTGATCCAATCTATCATTTTCACACTTCCAAGTCACTTTTAGGCTTGATCAGCATGCTCCAGTGTTTCTACCACAGTCACTGGCAAAGAGATTAGCCAAGAAACAGCAGCCAAAGGATATCACCTGGGAATGGGGCTAAAGGGGAGTACTCACTATATTTTAGCATAAATCATATACTGAAACTTAAATCCATGAATACCCCAAAAAATGTGAACATCTAACAAACAGAATATAATTATATGCAGTTAACGTTATCCCCCAAAGAGACCTGATTTTATTCTGATTTTGTCAATGTTGGGTTAGGTCAGAAATTGGACTAACCAACTCAGTGGATATGAAAACATGTGAGAGCCACATGACTGAGGGTTTAAGTACTGATTGCAAGACTTCCTTTTACAGCTTAGCATGTGATCTTAGGAAACCCAAGTATATTCTCAGGTCTAAAGCCAACTCTTGCCCTTCATTCCCACCACCAAATTCTAGCCTTCCTCAATAAAACAGGATGGCTACCCAATGGCTGTCTCTTTGGCTTGAAGAATTCTCACGAAAAGTTAGTTTACAAATGCCATGTTGGGTATTAGCTTTTTTTCAAAAATAGTTTAATTTATTTGTTTTAAAATAAATTTTTTCATGCCTCAAGGATAACTTTTACTTCTAGTGTTTTAGAGCTTTGTGGATACATTTGCATTAGCCCTGTGCATGTAAGTTGTAGGTTTTATAAATTAAATCACATCCTTTCCAGTGTTTGTCATTTCAGAATCGGAATTTTAATGTTACCAGCATTGTGGAATAAGATAGAAAGAGATTTGAGTAAAAGGAACCCACTCTGTCATTAACTACCCAAATGATCGCAACCAATTTCACTACACTTTCTGGGCCTCTTATTTTTCACGTGTTAAAGGAGACAGCTGGGTTACTTCTCTAAAGTCTCCAGTTTTCAAAATTCTGTTATTCTAATTTTCCTAAATTAAAAGGGTGCACTGAAGCATCAGAACAAAGACAAACAATAGTATTTCGATTTCTTTCAGTGTCTTAAACCTCAAGGCTAAAAGTATAATTTTAAAATCCAAAAGCTATCATGCAACACAACTTTATGAGTGAGACATAGTGGATCACAGGACACAACTTCTCTAACCCAATGGCTCCTGAACTTAGTTGCACATTGGGAACACAGGGAATTTTAAAAACAGATGATGCCTAGGTCTTACCCCCAAATGCTGTGATTTAGTTGGTTAGAAATGAGGCCACCTGGACCAACAGGATTATAAAAACTCCAGTTTAAAATGACTTCTCCAATCCATAGTTCTCAATTCTTAATGCATGCAAGAATCACCTGATTCCTCTTCAAAACTTCCCAATGCCACCTCCGGGTTCCGATTCAGTTGGCCTGAGGGACCAGGGCATTGACATTTTTTAAAACTCTTCAGGTAATTGTAATATGCAGACAGGGTTAAGAACTATTTCTCTAATCTCTACTTCACCAGTTCTTTCTAGTTGACCATCCTGACCTTCTACTGCATTCCACACTAGTCGCTCATCAAAGGAAAAACTTTGGACCTAATTACAAGGTACAGCTCTACCTCCATTACATATATTAACCTGATGTCCTAACTTCCTGCTTTTTTTCTACAACCATAACCTCTTATCTTCTCAATTAACTAATGCTCCCATTCTGGGATCTTACATACCATCCTATGATTTCTTGAATGCTTCTTTCACCTTGTAGTTCCAGTTCTTTGTATTAACTTTTTAATTAACTGTTTTATTCATCAATTCTCCCTAGTACTTTGAATGTCTTTCCCAATATTCCAAACTTCCTCTGCATTCTGGATTATCCTGATAAAATTTTTCTATGATCCCAACTACTATTAAAAGGACTCTAAAAGAGATACCAAACTGAAAAAAAACCTGCCAATTATGGCCAATAATTAACTAAATGCTAGAAGTATATGACAAGGGCACTGGAACACTCTCTCTCTCTCTCTCTCTCTCTCTCTCTCTCTCTCTCTCTCTCCCTCTCTCTCCCTCTCTCTCTCTCCCTCTCTCTCTCTCTCTCTCTCTCTCTTACACACACACACACACACACACCCACACACACACAATTTATAAAACTATGATATTTTCTTCCATTCAACGTTGGCTGTAGTTTTAGCCAGGTACCATAAGAAACACAAGGATCAGTCTAGAAAAACAGAACAAAAATGAGAACTGTGTATCATTAAGGAAAATTGAGTTACCAAGAGAAGATGAAAGCAAAGATTAAACTTTAGTGCAGAAAAATAAAAGCTGAGGTTGAATAATTTTTAAATGGTGACTAAAAAATATTGTTTTCTCAAATATGGAAAATATAGCCGAAAGAACAATGTTTTAGGAAAAAAAAAAGGTAATTCTACAAGGTAATTATTAAACAAAATTCTAAGGAGATTACATTGGGTAAAAATAAATAGTTTCATTGAAGTCTTAAATAAATTTGATAAATGCGATATAGGAGTTTTTCAGAAAGTAAGAAAAAAATCTAACATTTGGGGAGAAATTTACAAGTTTTTAAAGCATCTATATGCATGTTCTTATTTAACTTTTGTTAAAAAAAAAATCAGAAGTTAGACCTGTTCTGTGTATATTCTGAACATTTTGAGGCCAATATTGTAAAGGTATCCATCATCTTCTCTCACAAAGGCTCCTTTGAGATGCTGTCTCATGTAATAAGACTGTGCTGTGTTTACTCTAGTGGCATTTATATCCTATGACCAGAGATGGATTTACCAGGAAGCTAACAAAGCTTCAAGCTTTAACCATTTCTTTTGCAAGAGTTCTTTCCAAGCCTTAAGAGGAACCCTAGTAACAGGTTCCTATGGTTGTTATGTTTTTGTCAAATAGCAAAAGTAAGTTGTAATTTGTCATGATTTCTTTTTTATTCTAAATACTTACTTTTGTACATATTCTGTATTGGTAATTTTATATTATTTTTCTTAAATATGAAATACAAATCCCTCCAGCTTATGACCCATTATTATTGTCATAATGTCCTGCTAACCACCGCAAGGCCATTAATATACTTTCCCTTTGTGTCCATCAACACTCAGCCTTCAACCTTCAGCTCTTCCTTGCTCTCTCCTCAGCCATCTTGCTCATTTCCAATGACCGTCTTCTCACAGAGAATGTCTTCCCAAGGAAAACACGGAGTGTCAGTAAAGCTTTCTGGTTATTCCCCTTCTCTAGAAATATTCCTCTTCGTACCATCTTTCCTCCTCTTCCTCAACCTTGAAGAAGGTTCTCAACCATGGAGAACTCAACTTCTACTTTGGAACTCTCCCCAGCCCCTCCCAGCTCTGCCCTCTTGTTTCGGTCACTCTCCCTTCTCCTGCTCCTCAGGACCTTTCTTGCTGCCTTTGATCACAGTCAGCACTTTCAGAAGTTATGGTCTCATTTAGTGGTTTCTCTCTTCTGAATTTCCATTTCTTCACCCAAAGGAAAAAGCACACTAAATACTGAAAACACCTTTTATTCTGAGCTGTTTTGGCACGAGTGACCCAGAAAGAAGGGAGGGAAGAAGATTTGTGGCAATTGCTCCTGGGCCAAACTTGGAAGCATTACTTACCCCACTGTAGGAGACATCAAAACAGACACTGGAAACCACTAAAAAAAAAAAAAAAAAAAAAAAAGCACCATAGTTTTTCCTTCTGTGAAGTGTGGTTTAGTGCACCTGGGGTTCTAAAGTCAGACTGAGCTAGGCTAACAGGGAATCTGGGCATGTGCGTCATTTGAGGTCTTCATTTATACACATACATAAAATTATTGATTCCACGTCAGAAATGTTAGTCAGGACTGATATTATGAGTTCAGCCATGAAATAAAATTTTGGCCGTGTTCACTCTACCCACTCAATATAGGAAAGGGGAAGGTTTTATTTTACAAAGATTTCAATAATGCAGGCTTAAGATCAAAGGACTATAGTACTTAGAAATTTATCTAGAAGATATAATTAAGTAAATTATCCCAGTTAAAAATATTTGTTATTGTGTTTTTTTCCTGGATGAATTAATACTGAATAATGATTCTAGAAAATTTTTTAAATATGTCACAATGCTGTGGTCTCTTAATTTTCCTCCTAAAAATGCTTCTAAAAGTTTAGATCAGATTTAAATCAAGATTTTAATAAAGAAGCTTTACATAAGAGTTCTGGGCAAGATCAGCATTGTGGTTAAATAGAGAAACAGAGCCAAGAAAAAAAGTGGAAGGGAGTTGAACTTTGCCTTAGATTTTAGTTGAGAAATTTACAATACTTTAATGCTACATATTTTGTTCAATCTACGAAAACTCGCAATATTTATGAAAGTCCAAGAGGGTCAATTTCTTCACACTAAATATTCTTAGTACAATAAAACATTAATGCTCTGTTAAAATTACAAGTTTTCATATATTTAGGATCAAACTGTACTGATTTCCTAGCTGCAAAAGATTTTGTAATTAAAATAAATGAAAATATGATTAAACATGTAGCCCTAGATATTTTTTCATACAGTATAAAAATAATAACCAAATCCTATGAATTTCTGATAGTCCTAACATTTATGACATATAGACATTGTTAGTTAAATATACCCTGGCTATTCGCTTACTTTCAATAATGCAATGGTGCACACTTACTGAAAATGCTAAATTACAATGATATGAGGTAATCATGCAATCTTCTATTTAGGATCATCTAAGGAAGAAAGCTCAGTGGTGATTATTAGCTAAATAATGACCAATGTGGAATTTAGTGCAGTGTAAACATTGGATACCTTTCTCTCCATTATTTAGCTGAATTCTATAAGACTACATTGTTTCAGACATGAGGAGATAATTGGTCTCACAATAATACAGGTAATATTTCTTACAATATTAGACCAGCTTTACAAAACGTCCGTAACAAGCAGATACCCAAGCTGAAGACAGGAACTAATATTACAACACTTTCCTAAAAGGGTTGGATGAGTTTCTTGGAGTCATCACAATAAAAATAAACTAACATTCAGCAGAGTCATCAATCCCACTTAGGGCATAAGCAGACCAAAAAAAAAAAAAAAATCATAGCCCAAACATTTTGGAACACACAACAGAAAAAGCTGGACATACCTGTCTTTTTCATAACAGTAGCCACAGCAATCATCTTTCAAATCTCAGAAAATGTCCCCATACACTTATACTCAAATTAGTAAATATTTGTTCTAAAGTATTATGGGTCCTTATAGGTCTTTTTTGCTCTCTGTAGCTTGCTGTTCTTTTACTTCTATTACCTCCATGTTTAACACATAATTGAATTTTATACATGAATAAAAGGTGAATAATTTCAGACATAATATGGGTGAATTTAATTCTTAAAAATAAAAATTCTTAAGATGCTTGAATTGGAAGAATACCCAGAGCAAGGAGTTCTAAAGGGTGATCTATTTTTATGCACCAAAAAGAACTTATCATTAATTAATTGATTTGTTCATTATCTAACAAATATTTATTGACTATCTTTTGTACACCCGGCATTGTGCTAAGTTTCTATGATTTAGTGATCAAAAAACAGACTTAGACATTGATCTCATAGAATTTACATTCCAGGATGGGGGAAGACATTTTAAAACTAAAAATGAAAAAAAAAAAAAAGCGCACAAATGATGATATAGTTATGATTGTGATTAGGGCCAAAATGGAAACAGTTTGGAAAAATGAAATAATGAGAGCTGGTGCTGTAGAGCCTTATAAGCCATGTAGAATGTTCTGTTTTATTCCAAAAGACATGGGAAACATTTTAAGTTTCAAAGCAGGGATATAACACGATTAAAATTTCATTTTGAAAAGAACTCTCTAGTGATCTGTATGTAGAATGGACTATAGGAAATGAGCAAAACAAGGTGATGACAAGAGTAAGTGAAAGCAAAGGTCCAGTTGGGAGGCTACTGCTGTAGTTAAGCTAAGGGATGGGGGTAGTTGAGCCTGGAGAGTGGCAGTGGATATACGGAGAGGACAGATTTGAGATTCACTTATAAGGTGTCATTGACAAATGCTTTAAAAAGAGACAATAGTCAAGGATAGCATCAACATCTCTGTCATGAACAACTGGAAGGACAAGTTGGGGAGACTGAGAATACTAGAGAAAGAGTTGTAGGCTTAAAGGATAAGAAAATGAGTTCAGACTTCACTGTGTTTAGATTGAGATGTATGAGAAGCAACTAAGTGAATGTCGTATTATGAGTTTGTAGGCTGAGAAGGAAGATCTGTATTAGAGAAACCAATCTCTGGGTCATTAACGTGCACATAGTATTTTTATATAAGCCGTGGGAATGAGTGAGACTTCATAAAAGAAGAATGTGGGATAAAAAAAGAAAGAAGTGTTCAAGACTGATCTTTGAAGAATTCCAATTGCTAAGTAGAGGAGGAGGAGCTACCAAAGAGGAATCAAAGAGTTAGCCAGACGGGTTAGAAAGAATACTAGATGGTATGTGACATTAGGTTGTGAGTTACAGAAGCCAAGGAAAGGGGGAATTTTAAATGGAGAGGGTAATTATTCAAGAAAATCAAGTAAGGGAAGAACTGAAGGTATATATTGGATTTTGCAGTGTGGCCACCATTGAGCTCTTACCCAGAACAGTTTGAGTGAAAAGGTGGATTGGAGAGCTCAGCTGTGAAAAGGAAGTAAAGGCATGAGCAAAATGTACATAGATAACTCGATAACTCTTTCCACAAGACTGATCATGGGAAAATTTTTGAGGTTCAATCCTTGGTTATATAGCCTGTATTTCTCCATTTATGAAATGAGGATGTGAAAATAACTTGAGAAATACAAGGGTAAAACCCTGTGCTTGGCATCATTCCATTCAATTAAGTTCAAATAATATTGAGTAAGAACAAATTAGATCCTGGTATACAAAGATGAATAGGACAAGGTACATTCTTGCCAAGAGCTTATGATATAATGGAAGAGACAGAATAAAACATATAAATTCAAAAAAATCCAGTAAATTGAAAGATGAAAGAATGCGTGATGTGTTGTGGGAGCAATGAAGAGGAGCATTTACCCCTCCCGGGGAGTTTGAGAAACTTTCTGGAAGACACATTAACAAACAGGAATTAGCCAGGTGGTGAGAGGAAGTAAAGATATACCAACAAGGGAACTTATGAACATAAAAAAAGACTCAGAGATACGGAACACAGTTAAAACCCCAAGTACACCTGTTCATGATTTCCTCAGAGAATCTACAACACATGAGCTACTAGAATATAAAGTTGGAATGTGAGAGTTAAGTCTAGAGACATAGAGGCCAAGCTCATGGAGACTTTGTGTGCCATTTAGGAAGATTTGACTTTATGCTCTACTAACTGGGTTCAAATCTAATATCAACCATCTGTTAGTTCTGTGACTTTAAGCAAGTTGCTTAAACTCTTGGAGCCTCAGTTTCCTCAGTGAGAGTTTTTATTTTTAATTTTCTTGAATGAGAGCTTAAATAATACTACATCCTAATATGAAAATACCATGAACTCTCAATTAACATTAAAAATTATTATCAGGGTAGATAGCAGCCTTAGACAACTTTATCCAATCTACTCATTGTACACATAAGGAAATGGAGTCCCATGGAGATTGAGAACTTATCCAAGTTCATGCCTTGAAGAAGCAGCAGAACCTAGAGCAAATCTAAGTTCTAGTACCTGATACTATGACACTATTGAATATCCCTTTCTGCCAGGAGTTAAAGAAAAACTGAAGCAACCAAAGACTGAAAGAGGAGAAAGAGGACAGATTGACAAATGCCAAAGTGTCGGTAGAGATGCTATTTTCTGATGGTGGGCCACAAACTGACGGTTGAGAATTAAGACAGGGACAAGAGGTGGAAAGTTCTAACTACATCTCCATATATCTCTTCCCTTAGAGAATCTGGAAGTAGACAATAGACTGTTTTATAGACTATTCTCCATCTTCCAGATTTCAGACTGACCTGATAATTCCTGGAAAGCTGATGACAGACTAGCCAACAGCTCAGAGACCAAAGATCAGAGTCTGATTTGACTTGGTGGAGTCTTTAGCTAATAAGAAAGGGACATGTGATAGGTTAGTGGGGGAATTGTGGTGTCAGTCATAGAAATTAATACAATTGAAGGTAAAAAAAAATTAAAACGAGTGAAGTAGAGAAAGAGGCAGTCAAACAATGCGTTATTATCCCAAACAAAAAAATACTCTGGTTGGGAAGCCATAAAGTGCTTTCTCTGTAATTATTAACAGCTGCTGCCTGAAAATTATTTTGAGCTCATTTCAATGTAAATAGTAAGACAGGAAGAGTAAGCTCTTTCCTTTAACTGCATGGCCTTTCAGGAAGAAAGCGCAAAGATTTTCTTGAAGTAGCCATACTAGTTCTGCAAACCTTCACATGACTTCATGCATTCCAGCTTCCTGATGAAGAAAGCAGAGGTTCTGACAGAACAAGCCATAGATAGGGTTTCTATGAAGACTTTAAACTGTTTTGTTACTACTTCTTTCCTTCCTTAAAATTTGCTAACTTCTCTATTTGGGGCATTCCGTAACATACATATTTCCTATTGAAACAGACAGGTGAAAACAAAGGCTGACTAAGCTTTTGGCATACTTTTGAGCTCAAATCTCACAAATATTTTCATTTGCCAAAGTCATACCACATACCACCTCTCTTCACATTTCCGATACTATAGTCTTCTAAACCCTGACATCACAGGCAAGGTAAGGGCAAAAATGAATCTCTCTATAACCCCCTCTCCCATTTTCTGTTTAAGGAAATCTAATATAAAGAAATCAGGAAATAAAGATGAGTTTCATTCACTTTCCAATCATCCATTGAGTACTTGCAATGGGTCAGGTGTTCTCCTAGGTACATGAGACACAAAGATAACCAGACATAGATCCTGCCCTCAGGTGCTCTTGTGCTGGCTGGAAAATTACTGTTTGGTGATTGCCCATGGGAACACAATGCTCTAACAATAAGCTTTATGCTTCTGTATCCCCTGCTTGCACAACCAACCTGTGGGTTGACAGTTAGTAAAAAGAAGAAAAATAGACTTGTGTGTTCAAACAGAATGAAGAATGGGGTTCAGGGCTTAAAAATCCTGTATCTCTACATTCTGGGGCTGCTTAATTTGGGTTCTGCGTACCCCTGGCAAACCCAGTTGGCTGAATAAAGAGTGTGTTTCTTATAACTCACTGATTTCTGGTGGTCCATGTGTCTGTTGGGGACTGGCAGCTACAACACTCTCAATCTAGTAGGGAGATAGACACAAAAAACTAGACATTGTATTACAGTGTAATAAGTGCAGTGAAAGAGGTAAGCATGAGATTAAAAGGTACTCATTCTACCTAGTGGCAGATCAAGAAAACATTCATGAATGAGAGGTGTTTTGAGTTAAATGGAGAAATAGGACTTTGCCTGGTAACCACAGAGAAAAGAGCAAATGGCAGATGGTTTGTTACTGATAGAATGAGGGCACAATGGAAGATTGGGGAGATGAGTTCAGAGCCTAAATTATGAAGGGTTTTCTATGCCATGATAAGAAGTTTTAACTTTATCCTGATGGTAATAGATATCCATTGAAAGGTATTAATCCAAGAAGTAAATAACTGGATTTAAACTTTAGAAAAGTCAACTTCAGCACTGTGGAGAGTGGATTAAAAGGGATAAAGAGTTGAAGCGGAATTTCTAGTGTGAAAGTCACGGTATTGATTCGTGTGAGTGATGCTAGAAACCTGAACTGGAGGAATGGCAATGTGAATGGAGGCAGAGCTGAGAAATATTTAATATAATCCAATTAATTAAGTGTTTAGAGTGAAAGCAAGGGAGAAATAGTGGCAGGTGAACACTAGATCTGGGGTTTAGCTCCTGGATAGGAAAGGTGAAATTAGCTAAAGTAGAAACATGTTAGTAGGATGTTAGTAGGGAAGATTAATTTGAACTTTTTAAAAAAAAATTGTATTTATTGATTTTTATTTTATCGTGGTAAGAACATAACATGAGAGACACTCTTGAAATTTTAAGTGTAGAATACAGTATTGTTCACTAGAGGTACAGTGTGGTAGGGCAGATCTCCAGAGCTTGTTCATCTTGCTTAACGGAAATCTTATGCTTGTTGATTAGTAACTCCCCATTTCTCCCTCTCCTTAGCCCCTGGCAACAACCATTTCACTCTTTGATTCCATGAATTTGACTATTCTGGCTACTTCATTCAAGTAAAATCATGCAGTAATTGAAATCAGGATCTCAAAGAGATATTAGCACTCCCAAGTCTGCTGCGGCAGACTTCACAAGAGCCAAGAGGTGGAAAAACCTAAATATCCACAGACAGATGAATAAATAAAGAAAATGTAGTATATGCAGACAATGGAATATTAATCAGCCTTAAAAAAAGAAATACTAGAATATGTGGAAACATGGATGAACCTTGAAGACATCATGTTAAGTGAAATAAACCACTTTGAACTTCTTATAGAGCACTAAGTCGGTGCCGTTTAATGAGTACTTAAATACACATATGCATCCTCAGCCAAAGTAGAGAAATAACTGAACAAAATCAGTACAAACACTAAAGCTAAGAAGGCAACCAAAAAGTTGTACATGACATTCTCTGCCATTAGCAGAAGGAGAAACCAAGTAGTAACTGCAGTGACTTAGAAAGCATGTGTCCATTTTATTATCAAAACAGGAACAGAAGAGGACTGGAAACAAAACTAAGAAAGACATGCTGATTAAACTGGAGGATGAGAAAGATTTCCAAAGACAAAAGACTGGGATCTTAGTGGACACCTAGGAAGATTAAAATGAAGTCCTGAAGTTCAGGAGAGACTGATATGAAAGAGGAAGCATGCTCCCAGGTCTAACAGCTCTCTCCAAGGGTTTTAAACCAGGAGAAGATGCATCAGTTGCTATTAAATCAGAATTTGTGATCTCCTGTAATGGAAGAAAAGAGACACAATCTGGGAAGGCAGAAAACTATTGAGAAGCATCTTCTTAAATCCACATATAGAAACAGAAAATCAATTGGGTAACTTTAAATATGTAGAGAGGTGTACAAAATAGTCATAGAATATCAGGACAGACATGGGGGACGATGAGGAAGATCCGTCTAAGACACTCAGAACACTTATGGGTAACTAAGCTGAAACAATGAATAAGCAGAAACTATGAGCATATATGAAGTAGAAAAAAAAGATATTTAGGGTTAGAAATAACATATTTGAATGGTAATAACAAGAGCAGTACAAGCAGAGACAAAAAAGAGTCTAGTCACCATTAAGATGAAGAATCGACTTTCAATCACCTGACACTGAGGAAGCCACAAAATAACCCAGTTCCCAAAGTGTGTTTCATTCCCCATGAGGCCGTCTGATAGGGCTATTCCTGTATTTCCATAAGATTTTTACTGCCTTATTTCTACAAATATGTTTACAATAAATTTCTCTGTACTTGGGATAGTCTGAGATCATACTCTTCTCTCTTTTACTCTCCAACATTTCTAAGAAGTTGACTACAACCCTCGTGTAGTGTAGTAGCCAAAAATGAATCAATTCCTATAGCCATACCATTCACAGAGAAGTGGAGCAAAATTTCACCCTCTCCACTTTGAACATCAGCCCCTTTTATTGGCAGCCTCATCGCATTGCTTATACTGACCTTTCTGTCAATTAAAATCCTCAATTCTTTCATTACTTATTTATTTATTAAACATACAGTTATTGAGCTCTTACTATGTGCCAAGCACTGTTCAAGGCCCAAGAGATGTAAAAGAGGGCAAAAGCAGACACAGTCCCCTGCCCTCAAGCAGCATCTAGTGGGGCAGACAGACACTGAGCACTTAATCACACTTGTGAAATTATCATTCATTATACATGAGCGAGGAGGTGGCCCAGAACCACTCATGCTCCCCATAAAGTTGCCTTCCCTTGTCCTTCACACTTCTATTGGCAGGAAAAAAGAGGGAGCACCAAAGCTCCCTCTCAAGTGCCTCATAGTCTTTAGTCTGCACTTTACCCCTGTTTACTTCAGTTGGTACAAAAGGCCAAGTCCCTCAGGAGATCCCACAAACCTAAACCCTAATCTCTTTAAGTGGGGGACTACAACCCCCACTCTCATCTGCAACTCCTCAAACCCTTCTGATGTCCCCTCAAGGGTGCCCAGTCCCTCATTATTAAAATATGAATAGCAGCAAAATTCTCATGAACATTCCTGTCACCTTCGTGTTGCATCCGAAAGCTGCCTCTCCTGAGGGTTCTGCTTTACTTCCAGCCCTCTCGGGTGGTGTCTCCCCTATGTCTCTGGGCCTGGAGTTGGAAAATGTGTCCTCCTTGCTCCACTTCTAAACCTTTTTCCCTCGGTTCTCCCTTAGTTGTACCCTCCTGCTCCAGTTTTGACTGTGGTGTCATCAGACTGTACTATCCATTACCTTTCTTACAGGATTCATCTGCCTCTTCTTTCTTCTCTATATTAAACTTCTTCAGACACCTTCCCCCCACCCCACATCTGCTACTTGGCTCACGGCCTAACCCTCTTTTCACTGAGAAAATGAGAGCAATCAGAAAAGAACTTAAACAGGCTCTTTGCATTTACCTGTCTAATTACATGAGAACAATTTACTCTTGTCCCTATTCTTGTCACTATTAATGAACTGTGTTCTTATCTACTTGAGTATATTCTCAAGGACTTTGCTCCAAAAATTCTTCCGTTTCTCTCCTAAAACATTTATTTATTCTGAGGGTATTTCTCAGCAGCTTACAACATGCTATGGTTTTTCTCATCTTAAAACCTTCCCTTTACCTTACTTACTTCCCTCTAGTTACTTCCCTACCGATCAGTTCTCTCTCTCTCTCTCAATCTCTCTCTCTCTCTGATATATATATATATATATATATATATATATATATATATATATATATATATATATATATACATACACAGATATATATATATATACAGATATATATATTAGAGACACTATATATATAGTGTCTCTAATTGCTGTCTTCCCTGAACCTATTCCAATCAAGATTTTGCCCCCCACCATTCCATAATCTTTTCAAGATCACCAATGACAGCCCAGTTTTCCTGGGACTTTCTTGATTTTAGCTCCAAAAGTCCCATGTCCCAGGAACATACTACAAACTTCTTGCTATCTTTCATTTCCAGCTCTTACCTTCAGGAACCTATTCTTTGGACCCTACCATGAATTACCATGAAATTGTATCTATTTTTAAGCACTAAAAGATAGAGAAAGGAAAATCCATTTCTAATTATTGTGTGCCTAATTCCATGACACTTGGTAGATAGAAAATGAGTCTCATTCTTTTATTGTAACTGTTCTTAGAAGTCACTTAACTTGAAATATACATTAATCAATATAGTACATGCATGTAGTAACAGAGCAAATAGGATTTATGATGAAAGCAAAAATAACATTCTCTTCCTTCTTTTCTCACCCTTAATGTCACAACTCAAAGATGAACTCTTCCAGTTGTTTCTGTTTTTAATTTTAGTGGTTGTCTTCTTAATTCCAGATATCACAATTTTATTTCATTTTTGATATCCACTTTAGATGGTATCTAATGAATTCCATATATGAGAGCTTAAAATTCAGGTCACTCACTCATCTCTACTCTTCTCAATGTGTTATTATTTATAGTTTTTCTATTAGTTATCTTTATGTCTTTAAATAACACTATATTTAAACCTTTATTTCTAATTCTATCAGCTTTTGTAATATCTCCTGCAGCCTTATTTACTAGTGGCAGAATGTCATATAAGATCCCTGAAAATGAGTTCTGTCTGATTTTTTCCTTTCTCTGTATCTCAAATGTCTAGAACAGCAATGGCATTGGTGTTTTAGTTTCCTTTCCTTACATGTCTGCCTATGTGTCCTTTTCTTTCACCTATCAGCTACACTTTTACATTTTTACTTTTTTACTTTTAATTTTCCTAACAGCACAGCAAAGCCTTCTATATTTTGTCTGTAGGTGACCTGATGCTAAACGTCTTTGTTTTCCACATTGTTTGTTGTCTTTTTTAACATTGTTTTTTTTATCATTATTATTATTATTAATTACTATTATTTTAGAAAGGAGTCTTTTTGTGTTTTGCCTGGGTGTTAATGCCATCTGCCTACATGTTGATTTGAGGAAGAGGGACTGAGGTATCCACTGATGGCAGCAGCTTCATCAAATCTTAAAGGAATCCCCTGAATTCAACTCCGGTTCTAACTTGCTTGCTGTTAACTCTGAGGCCAGACACTTTCTGGAATTCTGCAGAGCAGATCGGCTCTTGTCTCCTTGTAGCTTCTTATCTATAAAACTATGGTTTTTTCAGTCTGTATTCACCAAGCCATTCCCATTTATTTTCAATCTCCCAGAAACCTGTTAAAATTATTTGTTTGTTGGTTCACCCTCAATTTCATTTTCTTTAATGTTGTTGGTTTATTACTCGTTTTGCTTCTCTACTTTCATTTCAGGTGTTAAAATAAAAACTTGTACTTCACTTGCCATCTTAAACCAGAAATGTTAGAAGTGATTTTTTTAAAGTATTTTATTTAATTGGTATTATGTGAAAGGAATTATGGGATACACATGATTTATTATAGACAATTTTTTGCTTTCTTGCTCTGAGTCTGACTTTCTACATGAACTGTAACATAGTTAATATCTGATTATTGATCACTTAAATTTTTTCTTATTTTTAATTTAATTCTGAGATTTATGTTAATTCTCCGAAGTATCTTTTAAGTCACATTTTTTTTTTACCAAAATTAACTTAAAAATAAGAAAATACGTTTAAAAAATAACATCCTTTCCCCCCTTCACACACAGTGTAGATGAACACAAATTCCAGGAGGAGGGGAGAACAAGCAACTGTGACCTGACTTCCTCATTATGTGACCACAGAGCCAATGTATTGACTCAGCCAATATTTTCTAAAAGTGGATGAGCATGAAGAATTCTAGAAAAAAAAAGGCCAAAGGTTACCCCCACTTACCACATTTGAATTCAAAGAGAAGTGATTCTCTTAACAATCCATTCACTGATCTAATAAACATTGTTTTAGAGAGGAAGAGTCTCATATTTATTGATCATGCCATGTTCTAACTCTTTCCCCTATGTTACATTTATTCATGGTTACAACAAACCTAAGAAGTAGGTATTACAGTAGACTCTTGTTATTTGAACATTTAACAAGGGAGCTTTTGACTATTTGCCAGTAACCCCAAAAGTATAGGCCTTATAATTTTTCTAAAGCATTCACTCAAAGCCAATGCCCACTTGGAGTCTAAAGTAGTGGAGCAAGTGATTTGGCAATGAGTGAGATGGGATTATTGGTGAACATCCCTATTTTATCCTGAATTGGCTCTGCTCACCTCTGTTGTAGCTCTCCAGAAGTGCCTCAGTAGGATTCTTGCATTTAAAAATCCCATGTCTAAAGATTATCCCGTGACTATTTCAAGGATCTATTATAATCAGGAGATAATGTGACAATGTTCATACAGGAAAAAATGCAAACTGGGATTCGAGATCTTTTTTCTGGACTCCAACAAAGTTCATTCTCTTCCTTAGCTCACCCTCTAAGCTTCCTCTAATGCTGGGAACCGAACTTCAGCAATAACTGTTGTTCCCACCAATCTGAGGCCCCATAAGGAAGGGTGTACCTCGTCAAGCAGCAGCAGACTGTACTTCAGGCAGTTTAAAGATCCTGAGGAGGCCAGCCAACCAGGATGGTTATCTCTTCTTTGTCCCCAGGAGAGTACAAAGCTAACTTCCTCCTGACAACCAACAGAATAAGATGAATAAAAACAAATCACTTATTTGAGTCAGTCAAATGACCAATTTAATAATAGATACAGATGAGCTAAAGAGAATATAAATTATGAAAAATTGACAAAGAAATCAAAATTGAGTGAAGAACATAAACAATGGTCCAAGTTCTGCCCAATTCGGAGAGACCATGACTCAGTCAGCCCACATGGTTGACCACCTTTGTATTCATCTGGAGGAGTCTTCTACAACTCTGCTATTCTAGTTCATAATAAGGTAAACTTTGAAAAGTTCTAGTTGTTTTCAGTAATCAGTAAACTAGTGCCTTTGTGCATGGAAAATGTTTTGTCAATGACTGAATCTTCTTCTCCCTCCAAAATATCTCAATATGTTTCCTTCAAACCAATTAACTTTGTTTTAGTAAGGGGAGGTTTGCCCACGATTTCTTTAATGAGATTAATAAGAACAATCCTTCCCACGTGTGAAGGAATCACAACTTCCCATCCTTTGACTGAGACTCCAGCTCATAGTTATGAGCTTGTCCTACTTTGTGTGGATGTGAACTTAATCCTGGCTTCTTTTTTCAAGAAAAAAAGTTTAAAAAAAAATATGCTTAAACTGATAGCATCTGGGCCCCCGGCAGCTTAGTTAACTGAGATGCCCTTAAATACAGACTATAATTATTTAGGAGGTACCTAGACTAGATAATCAGTGAGATTATTAATGTTTTCTTCTAAAAGACACAGTACACAGAACTGGTAAACTCTAAGCTCAAATAATAACTCAATATTTTTACATGACACTTCGGAATTACAGAATACTTTATTATTCCACTTGGTCCTTATAAGACTCTTATGAGACAGATGTCATTCCCCTATTTAATAAGATCAGTAACTTACCTAAGGTGACATAGATGTTATATGACCAAAGCCAACTCTATTTACATTTTAACTCCTTCAAAACCTGGTGCCCATACTAAGTGAGGTGCTTAGGTTACAATGAGTAAGATAAGAATCTTCACCTGTGTTTGCAGTGTATATGTATATATTCTTAGTAAAATGCCTAAGACCTGCTAGAATAAACTAGTAAGCAATCTTTTTGTCAGCAGGCAAGAAAACTCCTACCAGATACGATTTCGATTCAGACTAGCTGCCCTACTTCAGCTTTGACCTAGACAGATCATAAATCATAGTGAAAAGACTGCTTAGTCATCGTGCTGACTCTGTCTCTGCCAGATCCATACAAGCTGTCAACAAAGCTGAAAAGCACTCCGATTAATCAGATGTTGTTATGAGTGTGGTTAATGTTATATTTATCGTGCCACGTTTCATCTGTGCCTAAGCTCCTCCCTTGGAAAAAGTAAGGGGAATTCTGGAAGTTACAATAAGAGGAAACCATGCCGCGATAGAAGTCACATATGACCATAGCTCATATGGAAAAGAAAAGTTATTCTGCTGATATCTGAAATGGAATATAGTACAAGAACCATTATAAACTCTGCTGTCCCCTAAATCTCACTGGAATACTGTCAGAAAATCAGTATGTAAAACTTTCAAATTATTGATCAAATGCAAAAGTTAATGATCTGATCAATGGAGAGTCACATTTTACATGGTTAGTGTCACCAGAGAGGCACCATATCCTCCTGGGTTCAGACGGACTTATTTTAACAATATTATTTCATGGGCAATTTGTAGTCATCACATACACGCATAAGGACTCTGCAAATTATGATCATTTGAAAGCCCTGGCTCTTTTTAGTTTGAGAGAAGTCTAAATTAGTAATATTTAGCCAGTAATGAATTTATATCATGTTTTATAAAATCATATTTTAAATCCACTGGATGTTAGCCACAATCTGTGCTGTTTTGTTTGGGAAGAAAATCTTTGGCCACAGGACAGCTTCTAAAGGTCTTGTAAATAGAAATGCATAATGCTGAATGTACATAAAAGAGTGCCCAGAGTAAGTACGGTAACTCTGCCATGGAAACCACCCACTCAGCAACCTGACTACCAAAAAATGTTTCCACTGTATAGGGAGAATCTTTTCCCAAACCAGGTGCAACCATGATGAACTGTAAATCTCTGAAGTTATACAAAAGGTGACTTTATGAAATGGAGGTTGATATTTTTCCCAGTTGAAACAGAATATCAAAAGACAGTACCAATAGTACATTTTCAGAAATCAGAATCATTTCCTCCATTAAAAACATGTCATCAGAGCCTTCACTTGTTAACAGGTAACTTCACCTGGCTTTATTTTCATAACACCTCTGATGGCCCAACTTGTGCAATGACCAATCTTTGTGAGCAGGCCAGTTCTATTATTAGATCGGTTTAGAAGTGTCCACAGTCCCAAATAGTGAAAGAGCTTTATTCTCCCATACTGGCTGTTTCCTCTCAATGTAAACACTAGTCAAAGAACTGCTATCTCTGGGAAATAAAGTGTATTTGGAAAATGAAGTAGTTTTAAATGGTTTATGTGAATACATTTTTTTCAGAGTGAACTAAATCACTATGCCCTCTCTGTAGTACATGAGATTTCAATGTGTATCCCCCTAGGAAAATTCATTGTTGATTTACTTGTTTATGGACCTGTATTAGTTTTCTAGGGCTGTCTTTAACAGAGTACCACTGACTGGGTGGCTTAAACAACAGAAATTTATTGTCTCAGTTCTAGAAGCTACAAGTCCAAGATCGAGTTGTTGGTAAGGTTGATTCCTACTGAAGACTGTGAAATAGAGTTCATTGCATGTCTCTCTCCTAACTTCTGATGGTTTGCTGGCAATTTTAGTCATTCCTTGGGTTTGGATGCATCACCTCCATCTCTGCTTGCATCTTCATATGTTCTTCCTATGTGTATCTTTGTCCAAATCTGCCCTTTTTATAAGGACCCAAGTTATTTTGGATTAGGAGCCCACCCTACACCAGTATGACCTCATCTTAACAAATTATACCTGCAACAACTCTATTTCCAAATAATGTCACATTCTGGGGATTAGGACTTCCACATATGAATTTTGAGAGAATACAATTCAACCCATAATAGGACCAAATCCATGTTCTGTATGTATTGAACCAGTCTTCCAGAAAATCATACTAAAAATAAGAGAGAAGTTGTAAACTAATGCTTTTCTCTCACTTTTTTATGCAGTGCATATGCCATCCTCTTTGTTCTTGGCATTTGGTGGAAAGATCCATATTTATGAATGAATGATAGGCTTTTATCAGGGTAAAGCTATAGAAAATTGTGTTAAGTATTTAGGCATTTTAATTAGATCTTACTAAAGACTAATTTCTAAGAACTGGAAATGGGTAAGTAATATTATTAAGCTTTATTCTAAGAGCTAAAATCAAAGGATGAAAGCATTTCAGATAAGACAGTTAATATTATTTCTCAAAACAGAGAGAACTTGGCTCAGAGGTAGGTTTTTTATACAACAATATTAAAGTGCTACTCCCCATTGTCATGTAAATTTTGTTATTGTTGGTCTTTCTCCTTAAAAGTCCTTGACTCCCATGCCAACCTCTTCGTTTTTTATTCTTCTCTTGCCTTATTCTCTCTCTGCCATTTCCAGTATATCACACTTCTCTCTCCAGCAAATTCTGTGCAAATTCTACTCCAACCCTGTCCTCTTTCTCTGCTCTATCCTTGTAACTGTGTTTACTCCTTGGCTTCACTTTTAGGCACCTGACTTCTCTGCCTAACTAAAAACTCATATTTACAGTTGTTTGCATCTGAAATACAGTAAAACTAAAATGAAAGCATCGTATCATCCTCCTAAGCCATCTTCTATTACATTGTTTGTGCTAATTACTGTTGCATTCAACCAGGCTTGGAACCTTGTGATCATCACACATGTCTTTCACCATGTTCTTTATATCAAGTCTTTTCTAGAAATCCTGTTATCTCTACCTCTGATATGTAAATGGTCCTTTTCTGATTTGTACTAGTCCAAAGTATTTTTTACTCAAGTGGTTTAAATTGCTTCTTGTTATCTTAGCCTATTTCTGCTGCATTCTAAACTATATACCCTGCTTCTTCCACTTCCAAAAGTTCAGATGAAAAATGTAATTGATTCTCCCATTCTCTATAAATTTTAAACTGAGACATAAGTATTAAACTGGCATTTGTGTCTCCTATACTATGGATATACTCTTCTGGCTTCCCTTATCTCTTGCCAGTGTTGTATAGGTACCTACTTCTTTGGCTAAACTAGACTACTTGCTTCTTTAAAAAATGGATTTGATAAAAAATGGATTCTTTCAAATGGTGCATTTATATGGCCAAAGACTTCTTTATTCCATGTTTTCCATGAAGTCATTTTATTATAACCCAACAGGATTTCTAACACTTAGCATTTTATTTGAAACCTTTATTATTCCACTTAACTAATTAAAACCTATTGCTTTAAAGTAAAAAATATACTAGAAAGTCAACTTGCCACACCAAGAAATTGTGTTATAAACTTCCCAGCCAATAGACAAGCAGAAGGTTGAAATTATTATTTGACTTAAATATCTACTTTGTTAAATTTACAATAATAACTAGATTATGTACCCCTATCTTTGAAATATCACAGCAACTCTCTTATGAATGTTCTGTGGGCTACTAAGGGCGGGGGAACTGGAGGAGAGGTATCAAGAACAGCAATAGGACACATCATGCACCTAGGAGCCCTGTTACAAGTGAACAAGATGAAATAATCCCAAAAATGAGTCTTAAGAATGTCTTCATGCCAAAATTTTCATACATAACTGTTCCTATTGCTCTTTAGTACAAGATTTCCTGCCAGAAACAAAGGTTTAGTTTTGCCTCCTAAAATACTTAAATTGAACATTTAATAATAATAAAAGTTATTCTTCCTAGTGCTTCCTCAGAAACTAACAGTAAATCATCCAAGTCTATTTTTTACTTCTCTTGGAGGCTGAACTTACATACAGAGGAGTGAGGGACTCCGTGTTCTCCAACATGATGTCCTTGGTTTCTCCTGAGCTAGTGGGATACATATTCATTGATAATGATGTGGTTTCTAAAAATGAAGAGAAACATGACATCATGACTGTTTTCAGGGTACCTTGTTTAAAACAAATATGGGTTTACAGATATGGAAAATATTTGCCATTTTTGTTTACTTATATAGGAGGCATAGGGATCCCTTTCCACAGCAAGCAACTCTAGCCCAGGACACTTAAAATATAATTCAAATTGTAAACTCTGATAGACTTTTTTTTTCATAAAATGTCTATTAGATTAAATGAAGATTATTGAGAATTTATTATGTGTAAATAACTGTTTTATATATCCTGTTGAAAAAAAAATATATCAAGCCATCACTCGAATCAGTTAGATGAAAGAACTTGTTTAGGTCTTCTGGAGACGATACTAACTTTCAGGATAATTGCTGTTTACAGCAAAGGACTGTCAAGACCAAGCCAGTCTTGGGTGCTTGGATTAGCTCAGTGAAACAGATGTGTAGGCTCAAATCCAATCCCATCCCTGCTAACAGCATAGCTTTAGCCAAGGTATTTAACCTCTTTAAGCATCAAATTCTCATGTGTGAAATAAGGATGACAATAGTGTTTCCTTCTTCCTAAGTTTATTGTGAACATTAGATGAGACTTAACATAACTACACATCCCAAAGAAGCCACTCCAGCTACTTTAGCCATTATTACTCATAGCAGTCAGTTACTGTCAAATCAGGAGAACTGATAACTGTATTTCTTTTTCTTTTCCTTTTTGACTCTAAAATACCTGGATTTCTATAGCTTTGTACAAGTGAATTTGAGATACAATTCACATACCATACATTTCATCTATTTAAAGTATACAATAAAATGGTTTTTAGTATATCCATGGAATTCTGCAACCAACACCACAATCTAATTTGAGAACATCTTGATCTGTTTTTTTGTGTATTAGCTGTTCTTTTTTTTCAATTATTGTACTCTAATTGCCTTTTCGCAATTCTTCCTACAGTCCCTGTAAAACTGTGTTAAATAATAGAGGAAACCACTTTATTAATGGAACTGCCAGTATTTTTTCAGACAGGTGTACACATTTTAATTAATGTGAAGACAATACTGGACGAACTCTGTTTTCCTGGCTATCTCGTAGGAGGTCTAAAATCGATTAATCTGGTAAGACTAATCTGGTAAGAAAGAAAGCAATGACCTATTTATAACTTTTTTCAACAGTTGGGCTGTAGGTCGGCATGTGGGTTGGACTCATGCCCTGAGACTCATGCCCTGGACTCATGCCTGGACTCATGCCCTGGACTCATGCCCTGGACTCATGCCTTTACCCAAATACACATAATATTTTTGAAGGGCTTAGGGAAGGGGAGAATACAGCCCTATGTTCCTAGATGGTTTAGAGACCAGTAATGAAATGTCACAGGATGGGCAATCATAAATGTTTAAAATTCTGAGATCTGAAGGACAACTCTAGATAAAAAGTGTTTTGAGGTTTATTTTGTAGGAGGAAATAGCATATTGTTGTTTATTTCATCATTTGACTAATCACAGATTGACTAAACCAGATATTTGTGACTAGACATTTGAGTTAGAGGGTTCTTTTTACTATTAGCCTGAACAGGGCAGGAAATTAAACCCTAGTGGTATTCCAAGGCCATGGTTCTGAAGTTGAGGTGGGATGAGCTGAAAATGAGATCAAATAACAAATGAAGGAAAACCTGAACCACTTCACAAACCTGCCTAGGTCCTGCTCTGTTCAAAACACCCACAAACACACATCAATTTATATTCAAGATCCTTGGTTCATACACACAGATGGAAAGAATATTGGACTTTGGATTTTTAAAAAACAAGTCAGTAGGTCCAGAAGAAGCTGAAAAATGTATATTGTTGCCAGTCCCCAGAAGTTTCTTGGACTAGTTCAGGCAACAGCTGCATAAATATTTCTTACATTGGCTGCCTGTCGCATTCCACTTCTTTGTGGGAAAAAACATTTTCCCCTAGTTCAGTTTATTGCTTGTATCTCCTGCGGATTAATTTATGAACATTATTTCTAGAACTAAGAGTGTTCCAAGAATGACTATGACTTCTAGCAGTTAACAAGACACTACCAAACGATTTTTCTCCTCTTTTGTCTGGCTTACTCCTGTTCATCCTTCAAGACTTAGCTCAGAACATTCAGCATCAAGAAATGAGAAGGACCTGTGTGAATAAAATTATAAAACTTTATTAAATAACACAAAAAAACATTAAAATAAATGGGTAAACTTATCTATTTAATGGAAAGGAAAATTAAAAATTATTAAGAAATCAATTTTTTCTAATAGGATCTATTCTCTATAATGACAATCAAAATCTCAACAAGTTTATTAGGAACTGACAAAATGAACCTAAACCTCATCTAGAAAAATAGAAATTCTAGAAGAATCATAAAAAATCTGAAAAAGAATGAACTTGTTCACATATGTTATAAAGCTAGAACTGATACTGACTCATGAACTTCTAGATTCCAGTGAGTGTAACAGAATGGAATCTAGAAATAATCCCATATAACATCAATTTGGTATCCAATATGGCTATTATTTAGTGAGCTTTTATGTGCCGTCTAGTCTCCTAAGCCCCTTACAAATACTAATGTATGCAGTCCTGAAAACTCCAAGAGATAGGTACTATTATTATCCCCATTTCGAATATGAGAAATCAGGTTCACCCAGTAAGTAAGGAATGGAGCCAGAATTTGGACCCAGCAGCCTAACTCTAAGACCTATTGTCTTAATTGCTATACCACTATGCAGTATTTTAAATCAACAAGGGAAAAAGATCACTCAATATAGATGACTAATAGAAATTCACTTTCATATCACAGCTGATTATAGATGGCTTACAAATATTTAAATATAAAAAAAAGTATATAAGTAACAGAGTAAAATATGGGCTTTTAGAAATCTAGACTTATTAGTCTTTTCTATTTTGATTTTGACTTTTGTGTAGGCTGCAAAAAACATACATAAGTAATTCACAGAAACAAGGAAAATAGACAAAACTATGTTAAAAGGTGTTTAAACTTATTAAGGATTAATGAAATACACATCAGAATAAAAAGATAATGTTTCATCTATTGGTTTGGCAAAGACAAAATAGATAAAATTCAGTGTTGACAAAGGCAAGAGAAAACATGGAATTTAAATTAGTAAACTTTTCTGGAAAGCAGTTTGGCATTTGTGAATCAAAATTTCAAGTGTGTATAACATGATCTAGCAATTCTTCCAGAGAATTATCTATGGAAATTATTGCCCAAGTATCAAAAGCTATGTATACAATGATACTATTTAAGACAGCAAAAAAAATTGGAAGCAACTTAATTGTACTTTGATAAAGGTCTAGCTAAATAAATTTAGGCACAAAATATAATGGAATACTATACAGTCATAAAATGGATGATATAATTTTAAATTCATTGATCTGAAAAGATGTCCGGGATATACTGTTGAATGAAAAACAAATCGAGATATTAAATAACTCATGGCCACATTTATATAAAATTATGTCTACAAACACACACACACCTAGAAGGGTGGTCACCAAAATATCAATACCAATTGTGATTACCTTAGAGTAAAAAGAGTTGGGGTAAGTTTTACTCTGTTTATATTTTCATGTATTATTAGGAATTTTTAAAATAGCAAATAAATACTACTAAACAAAGAAACAGAAGATACACAACTGTAGCATTGCCTTTTCCAGGAAGGCTTCCAAATTCCAGATTGGTCTAAGTGTTGCCCTCTGACCTCCCAATGCACCCAATGCACATCTCAGCAAATCCACGTTACAATGGGAAAGTATTCATTAGTGTGTGTCACCTTACCCCACTAAATCATCAGCTTTTGAATATCCCTGATAGCTATTTTTTTTCCTGTGCCAAGCTCAGAGACTGTCACAGAGCAAGCACCTAATGACTCAAACTATTTGGGTCAAACAAACTTCCTGTAAAGTGATATACTGTATGGGACAGGGAGTGTGAATTTTATGAGAGAAAGATATGGTTATTTTCGATAGTTTTAATGAGATAAATTGTGGAGAAATGCAAAGTAATGGCCTCCTTTTTTAATGGACCTTCCTTCGAACAAGATACAGGGTCTCGAATTAACTAACATTCTTCAGAAGTCTTCTTGTGAGGACTACTGTGTAAGTCTTGACGATGACACTAATTTGTTACTGAAAGCATGTCGACTTTTCTGGAAATCTCACTTTCTGCATCTGCAAACTGGAAATGGGATTAATTCACTCAGTAACAGGCATCTACTTCCAATGACTGGTGATGAGGAATAGCTAACGCATTTGCTCTAGTGCTCTTTAGGTATATTTTATTTCAGCCCCACAATTTCCAGTGAACTCTATCTCTATTTTGACATTGAAAAACAGTGTTTTGGCACTGAGTGACACTGAAAGATATTTCACAATAAGCTCCTCTTATCAGTTTGTTGACTTCATCATGTGAGTTTTTCTTTTAGCCAGATTACAAATTATATTCCAGGGTTAATACTTTTAAACTCTACTAACAGATGTGAATTTCAGGTAGAAAGTGGTCTCTAATTAGTAACTATTATTAGATATTAACATGAAATAGAAAATAAATGAAAAGGGGAGTAGATAACATATCATATAGCCCAAAAGTAGAAAGGAACCCTCTAATTAAAATTAATTAAAAACTGAAAGATCTAAACTTCATATCCAAACTGTTAATGTAGTCATAAACATATTCTATAGGACAGTGACAGTTTTGTGGTGCTAATGGAATTATTAATGCTTATAAAAATTCAAACAAGACAGAATAGTAGCATATGAAAAGTTACAGTTATACCCCTTGTTACACAAACTGGAGATAATCACATTATTCTTGGGTCTTTAGGTAGTAACCTCACCTTTAGTCTGGGTTTAGGCACATGTGATTTTTTTACACTTTCCTCCAGCCAATGAAAGCCTCAACTTTTAATAATCACGTGAAGACTGACTCTTATTTTATAAATGTTGACATTGAAAGGTCAATGTCTTTTAGGTGTTTGTTTACTTAATCTTTTGGAAATTGAGCTTAGAATTTCTACAATGTGTTACATTAAGCACGTGTCATCATTTTGAACTTAACAAAACTGTTAATAATACTGTATGCATTGCTAAGCATTTACTTAAAATCAATTCTAAAAGTTTTAAGACATGTAAAACACCAAGAATATAAATAAAATACTGCCAGAAAAAAGAGAGTGAAAATTGAAGAAAGGATGATTAGAAATTAGAAGAGTAAAAAAGAAGTACCAGATGCAAATAACCTATAAGCTATAGTCAACAAAATTGTATACAATGAAAATAATATAGCATAATTTAGAACACATTATGACATATGTTTACATTATAAATACTGCAATTAACTTAGATACAGTTCCAAAATTAGTCTTTTCCTTCCACTTCACACAATTATACTTTCACTTTCCAAAGAGGGTAATCTGCTACATATTTAGTCAAGTCAGTGACCATTAACATCATAATAGACTTTTGAAGATGTCTGTTCCTGCCTTCCTAGACTTGTATTTCCAAATGAACAGTGTAAGTTGTTCGTTCAATAATTAAATCTTTGAATTCACTAAGAACTGTATTTGAGAATTATGAGCTTGTTAACAAATGTATAAATAAAAGACTTATATAGCTATTAGGATCTGCTAGAGTGGCTGATGTTAAGCCAGCTACACCTAATGCTCAATACTACCGATACATCTCTATTCTTGATTTTGCACGAACTCTCAATGACCCACCGTGATAGACAAGTAATTCACTTCACATTACTTCTTTTTCCTCATCCTTCCCCCAGGTTTTGTTGGTTACTCTAAACTTTCTTCCTCTTTTATTGGTTATATAATTCATATCATATCTACTATTACATAATTTCAAATAATATATTTTCAAATAGTTCATATAATTTCAAATAATATGCTTAAATTTCCTTGTTTCATTATTTTTAGATAGTATCTTAATCCTTTCTATAAAATGAGGAAATAAGATTCCTACACTATCCTTCACTTCTTCTCTACCCCCAACTCCCAGCTGTTGTCAACTACACCAGGACTTTTCAATTATCAGTATTTATAGCATTTACACTTAGAGTCTCTCTTGTCCCTGTTTCATAACTTCATTAAAAATATTCTGAACTTTGTTTAGAGTTTATTCTAAAAATTAAAAACTTCAGCACATACAACATTATTATCATTATGTTTATATTATTTATTGCAGAACCAAGTATCATGATTGGACCTCGGGAGAAAAAGGAATGTAATCTTATGTAAGGAAAACTTTGTGACTCAAAGAAAATGACTGAAGAATCAAAATGAAATTAATTCCCTTTTCTTTTTCTTCAACAATTCCTCAAAACCATGCCACTTTACTTTGTTTCATATACAGAAATGACTTCTTGTACAAGTTTCTCAACTACAAACTGAAGTTTCTAGTTACTTTTTTTTTCTATTAGAAAAGAAACATACAAGTTCTTCATTATATCTTTAAAGTAATCCAGATCCTTCTTCTCCTTTCCCCTGCCTTCCCATTCATCTCTTCCATTTTTCTGCTATCTCTTACTTGATTTCTCAATGAAAAGTTATTTGACATCCTGAATTAACCTTTAAGGTCACGTATTTTTCTCTCATACTTTATTTTTGTCTCTTTGCTCTACTTTTAAATCTATCTTTTTACTGGATTTTGTGGGGCAATCATATTTTTAATTTTTAGTAAGTTCCTCATGTTCTCTTTTTGTATAAAACTTTATATTTACTTTTATAGATATATTCCTTTTAAAATCTCTCTGAAGATATTAACACGAATGGAAAAAAATTGTTTTCTTGCCTGAATATCTAGGTTCTTTTTGGTCCATCACTTTCTTTATTCATCTTAATCCTATTATTCAATACTGTTGTTTTTCACCCCATATCTGGTCATCATTATTTATCTGTTCATACTTATTAAAAAAAAGATTAGGTCGATGACTTCAACTAGCATATATGGATTTCCTCTACAGTTGAGTAGATTGTTTTTTCTCACAAGATATCACTCTGACTGGGAGGATTTCTAGGTTGATGGGCAACTCATGTCAATGGATAGTCATCTTTAGGATACATGGACCAAGAAAACAAAGTAATCAGGGTTTCACTCCCAATATGGGAACAGTAAGGCTTTTTTCTGGAGCTCACATCCTCACTTGAAACATTAGCCCTTCCCAAGGCAAATTAGCACTGCATACATGATCTATGTAGGTGGGAAAGAGCAGCTGTTTTACATACAATCCTGCCCACTCCATCACTGTAAACCCAGGCTATTCCAGAAAAGGTAGCTCACAGCTAGGCTGCAACCTTTTATGCTAGGGTTTATATGTCAGCATATTCTCATTTGTTTTCTTTATGCCAGAAATTTATCTTTGATGTGTTAATGATTCTACACTAGCTTGTTCTCAAAAGAACAAACTGAAGGTTTCAGTTACTCTTTTCTTATCATTTCAGTGGCATTTGAGGAGGAAGAGTGGATAAACATGTGTACTCTATAGACGATCCTTGACTGAACACCTGTGTTGTGAATTCCCTCCCCACTCTCCTCAATACCTTTCCTTCTTTCTTTCTTTCCTTCCTTCCTTCCTTCCTTCCTTCCTTCCTTCCTTCCTTCCTTCCTTCCTTCCTTCCTTCCTTCCTTCCTTCCTTGTTCTTTCTCTTCCTCTCTCCCTCCCTCTTCCCCTCTGTTGCTCTCTTCTTTTACAAATAAGGACCTTGAAGTCTACGAAAGGATATTAGAATTAAAAACAGTGATGAGAATTTTCCTTTTTCTTTTCATAGAAGTTCTTTATAATGCCCACAATAGAAATCTCATCTATATGTTTTCCAAAGAACTGGAACTAAACTTAATTCAGTGTTTCTTTTTCTAGACAAGTCTCTTTGTTGACTTCCACTGTCTAAGTGAATATGTCATATTTGAAAAAAAAATTAAAATTAATTGATAAATTTAACTGACTAGTTTATCTAACATGACACATTTACATAAGAATAATTAAGGTTAACAGTGAATTAATTAAGTTGAAACAAAGAATATCCTCAATTCTTCCTTATATGGATTTATGAAACTTTATTGGAGGCTAAGAGTGCTAATCCTCCATGAGATAGGTATTAATATTCCCACTGTGCAAACGAAGAACAGAAGTTCACAGAAATTAAACAATTTGCCCAAGAGCTCATAGAGGCTGGTAATTGCCAAGACCAACATTTGAACCCCAGTATTTCTGCCGCTCCTAACCATTCCTTATTTCACCTGATATAGATATTAGGGAAGCCCCAGAGCATTGTAAGTACTGCTCAAGGACCAAGCAAGACATTTGACACTTGTGACATCTATCAATATTGAAAAAACTTTAGCTCTCTGGAAATACCATGTTCAATGAATCAGTTAATAAAGATATACTCATTTCCATGTGTAAATTAAAATGTTTGCCATAAACAGATAGACTTTTAAGGACACTAAGGATTCTCTGAAATTGCCCATTAGAAAAAGCTCATGCTAGGGTCATGTGGTGTTGAGGAAAGAGGACAGCCTTTGAAAACAGAAATGGTTTTAGATTCTGTCTACCACTTACTAGCTGTGTAAGCATATGGTACTTATTCTAAAACTCAGTTTTGTCATCTATAAAGTACAGACAATTTCTTTTTCACTGAGTTATGGTGAAAATTAAATGAATAAAGGGCTCAGAAATAACATATTTAAAATGTTAATGCCTTTCCACTATAGTATCTTTTACTTAAATACCTTACAATCAATAAGTAAGAAGATATGTATTTATTTAGTCAACATATTGTAGTAAATAAAAATTAAATCTATCATTAGACCACCATTCTTTCTAGAATATATATACATTAAGTACATTAAGCTCAAATATTACTTTAGATATGATTTACTATGTGACTATGTACTGCTTGTTAGGGATTATTTTTTGTAAGTTCTTTGAAAATGAGTTCTTTTAAACATATATTTCCACTGAGGTGTTTTAGTTACTATAAGACATATTTGTCCTCTTACATCTTCAATCTATTTAATTAGATTAACTTTTGTATTACTATACCTGAGTTAAGGAAACCACTCTCTAAGACAATCTTGAACATAACTATTTCAGAAACTTTGCAGTGCACTTTTCTCCCAATAAAATGCAATAAGAAAAATGTTCAAATGCAAAAACATATACTATCTCACATAGAGGCCAGGGTGACAGACATGGAAAAAAAGTACTTGTACTTTGAGCTCTCCTTTGTTCATTCTTTAGATAAAATATTTGCTCCCTTTTGGACTTGGAAAATGTAAACAAGTATCCATATAAGGAAAAAGTCATTTAACTTTTAAAGTGTGACTAAATGCAGCCAGTTCAGACTTGTTTGTGATAAATGTACATATGTTGTCGCAGTTTCTTCTAATATTTCCACGTTATTGTTAAATTGCTATCTTATAAAACAAAAATGTTCTGACAGCAAAGATTTTTCTGAAAAGTGGATCAACAGGAGAAAAGAGATATTATGAAGCAGTGTTTAACTAAAGTAATAAAGTTTCAAGTAAGTGTCATTTGGGAGGAAAAGGGTAAAACTCAGTTGTCTTTTGTTTTGGCAGAAAGCAATCTCAGACTAAGTGTATTTCGCAATCATAATAAATACATTAGATTAGGTAATTTACATACGTCTATGTTTTTAACGTTTTTAATTACTCTGTTCTATGTCTTTAAATTTTTTAATTACTGCATCAAGAGTCTTAATGCAAAGATGACTTCTAACCCTCAGAATGTTCGGAACAGATATGAATTGGTCGATCGGTCAACAGATATGGATGTAAATATAATCTTGGTGAACAAACCAAATGAGGGTTTGAAGTTATTTTTTAAAACTTCATTTAGTATACTTTAAACCTATATAATTTTATTAACCAATGTCACCCCCAATAAATTTAACTAAAAAACTGAATTCAAAATAAATTATCTGTAAAGATACACTAAATTGTTCATAGTGGGTATTTCTGAGGATTCAGGAAGAAGGGACAGGAAGAAGGGGCTTGAATAATTTAAAATTCTGTTGTTTTTTTTAAACAGGAGCACACTATGTTTATAATTCAAACAATCTTTAAAAGTTTTTTTTAAACTAAATAATCATATCTTTTAACCCATTGGTGCAAACGACACCAATAAGGAATGATGAGGTAGAATTCTCAGAGGCATCAACATGGCAGGTAATAAATGCATAGAGTATTTGATCTTAAATGGTCTCCAATATAAAAGACATGTAATAGTTTAACATTTTTCACCACAAATATGTTTGCCCAGTTCTTTCTTGTTCTCTGTATTCCACAAGTTTTGTATATATACTTCCTTTCCTCCTACACTTTATTAAAATACCATTCTCTTGTTCACAATCCATCTTCTTAGAGAAAAGCTCAAAAAATGGCAGCCCATGGGTGACGCACTGATAGCCCACAGATGTATTTTTATTTTGCTAGAAAGGAATTTTCAAATTAGTTGCCAGTATTTAAGAATTTGGATATTTAACATAAAACTCCAGATTCCCAGGTTCTTTTAAAAGATCAAAGGTTATGACAACACAGGGCCCACATTCCTGAGTGGCAGCTGGAATTGCTGACAGCTGCCCTTTTAGTATGGTGCCTGCTCTTCAGTTAACCATATCCCTGACCACATTCTGTCGCCTCCCAAAAGCACTTCCAGTGCCATGCTCCATTTAGTACACCTCTGGCATTGCTTTTTGTCTTATAGTAAATAGGAAAGTAATTTCTTTCATTTTTATCTTTTTTTAAGGGGGGGGGGTTAATAAAGGGAATATCAAGCAAGCCAGATGTTTCAAGGAAAAAAATGGGAATAGACATATTTGTTTATGGAAATGAATATAGCTTCCCTGAGTTTAATATGCAAACAAAGGATGTCTGTATTGAAAGAGCTTAATAATCACAAGAAGCCTGCATGGAATAGAGAAAAGCATGAAAAAAATGTAATGAATCTGTTTTTAAGTGGAAACATACTTAAATGTGATACTTTTGTAGAATGTAATTATATGTTAAATGAAAGACTATTTTCCTATACCTAACCTATTACACTCATTTGTATTACCTAATTGACCCTGTAAGTATTTGTTTGCCTCCCCATTTAGAAATACCCAGATACCCAGATCACGATCGACCCCTGCCCTACTTCTTTGTCCCCGGCAGTAAACAGCAAAGGCTGTCCAGGCCAGTAGATTCTCTTCCACTTTCCTCCTCTTCCTGCTCTGAACAGTACTTTGCAAAGATAAGGGAGGCAGCTGTAAAAGTTCCTTTTAATGCTCCAACTCCATGTTCCTTCCTCCTACACAAGGGCTCTCTCTAAGCCGACAGTCTGGCAAAATGCCCACATGAAGAGCTGAGACCTTCCTTTGCTAATATGGTTCTATTCATTTTACAAGGTCATGGGCCCTCAGCCACAGCTGCAAACACTCAGGGCAGATCTCCAACCCCGGCTCGACCTCTGTGGGAGAGAGTGAATAACCTGTTCAAGACAGTAGCCGAACCTAACAGAGGAATCTACTGTCTGTTCAAAAGTCATGAACAGACCAGCAGCTTCAGGGTGATGCCAAAGTCTTCCAGCTTGCAATTTCAGGGGAAAGAAAAGGCTTCTCTGGTCAACCATGTCTGAGTCATATCTGCATCCCAGGGCCAGTCACTTTGGGACAACTGTAAATGTTTGCTGAATATAGAATGTGGCTCTGCTCTCTCTGGACTATCAGCAGGAATCTACCTTTAACTGTCGTTAGTTAGGTCCAATTTCTAGTAATATAATAGTACCTCGCCATCCAGTCCACAAAGTGCTTCCATGATTTATTTGAATCAATCAGGAAAGCTGTGAGGTAGGTCGAGTGGTTTGTACTATAATCTCCAATTTATAGAAGAGAAAATATAACTTGGAGAGCTTAATTTGACTTCTTCAAGGTCAAATAAAGAGTACTAGGCCTTATGTTTACTACAGTTTTACCCAAACCACCATAAACTAGACATATGAATAAGGAGGTAACACTAAAATTTATGAATAAACTCTAGCTCTTTATAGAGAAAAAATACATTATCTAAAACAGAAGATTTGTAACAAAAGCGATTTTAAAAAACTAGAGAATGCAATTCAGGAAAAAGAAATCAAGATTTTAAAAACATTTTTATATAGAAATATTTTACAAAGATTTTACAACAAAGCAAATTATCACATCATGTCATAGAAAGAAGAAAAAGATTAACCTCAAGAATAAAGAAAGTGCTCACAGCAACATATTGTAGTCTCCATGAAAGCGCATAAACGGTTAAGGCAAAATGACTTGTAAAACAGTTATTAAAAATATGTACAAAAGTTTTCCTTTCCTCCATTTTTCTCAAAAATATTTAAAAGGGATACAGTTATGAATGGTCTTGCTATATGACCAGGTACAAATAACTCCAGGGTACAAAACAGTAAAATAAAAATGCTTTACCCCAGCATGTTCAAAGTAAATCAAGTGATTAACGAAACAGAACCTTTCCAAGTGTGGGCTTGCTTTATAAATTTAACCTGCCAGGCAGAAAGCTGACTCCCTCATATTCCAAGATAGAGATCATTAATGAGAGTGATGAGAGTTAAATTCAGATCTTGCTCTTCCGTGGGACTTTCAGTTTCTACTTCCTATGGCAAACTACTGGCATATTTGAAGTTATTATGCATTCACTGTTATAAATCTACTTTACAGCTTTGCTTCTACCTGCAGCTTACCTGACAGCCACTTTGCAAAATGCTACATATGCTTAATAGAATATTTTGCCCTATCTGATAATAAAAATATGAAGGTGCTCTCTAAAGTTAAACCATAGACCCTATTAGAGAATACTAGTGAATTTTTCCCACATATATGTAAATCCTTTAAGATCAATAGGATCAATAAGGATAAAACTTGTTATCAAACTTTAATCTTTATATGTGGAGCAGAATTTGTTTTTATAACAGAATAAAATACCAAAGAAAAAGTAAATTAACTAGACTTGGACAAGATCGAGTTTTAGGGAAAACTGATATATCTGAATTCGAGTACAGATAATACCTATCAAAGGATAACTTAATTCACATGACTAACCACTCATATAAAATTTTATCTAATCGTGAGAAATAGGGAAAATCAGTGTTGCCATTTCAGTCTTCATACTTAAAATTTTTTTCTTTTCCTATTTTTTTTTCCATCAAATGTAAGGGAAATTACCAACTCATTTCTGCTGACTTAGGTTTCCTAAATAGCTTTAGGCCTTCAAGGTATATTTGAGGTAAAACCAGAGGGAGACACCAGCCATTTATTGGAATTCTGAAGTACAAAATAAGCACATGTGCGCTATATAATTTAGTAACAAGGATAGCAGTTAACTGTCTTATACAACAGATGTATTAGTTTGATTTTCATTCGTAACATCTTCTTCATCAGGACTACAGACAAAAAGCTTGTTGCCCAGAGTTTTCTGGGCAAATCGAAAATACATAATGTGGCCCATTGCCACAAAGGAGACTGAAATCAATACAAGCAAGCCAAAAGCTTCAGGATTTGGAGCCAAGATGACCATGATGAAATGTAGCAGATCAAGAAGATAGTTCATGGAGTTCTGTACACCATTTATAATGCCTCTTTCAGATTCAATTACATTTTCTTGCAGCAACTGTGTCACAGTTAAATCAAAGGACCAAAGACCTATTTAAAAAAAAAAGATGTTTTTTAGAGCTACCCAAACTCTAAAATTTATAGCCATGTTTCAGATTTATCAGTTAAAAATCAGTTGACATGTGCAAAATACACAGTTTAGCCCATTACTTTAAAGTCATCATATGTATATTTAACATAGCCTTGCCTTAGAGAATTATTTTTCATTAATAAATACTGGGTTATTAGTGGCTCTAAGAAATGATTTTTACAGCTACCAGATAAAAATAAGACTAATCTATAAACCTCTTAATTCTGTTTTTCTGTGATAATTTGTACTATTAAAGCAAAACTGAAATTAGAGACAATAATCCTATTATATGTATAGTCAAGTGCCACAAAACAATGTTTTAGTCACTGACAAATTGCACATACAATGGCAGTCCCATAAGATTATAATGGAGTTGAAAAATTGCTATCACCTAGTGACATTATAACCATGGTAACACAACGTGTTACGTATTTGTAGTGATGCTGGTGTACGAAAACCTACTGCGCTGCCAGATATATAAAAAATAGCACACGATTATGTACGGTACACATTATACTTGATAATGATAAATGACTATGGTACTGGTTTATGTATTCATTATAACATACTTTTAATGGTTATTTTAGAGTGTCCTCTACTTACACAATAAAAAGTTTGTTGTAAAGCAGTATGCTGCGTTATGCCAGCAGTGGCCTCATATATTTCATGTTTATTACTGCAATTGAACCTTCTCTTGTGCTTGATTTAACCTTGTGTTGTTTTGTACAGTAACACGCTCTACAGGTTTGTAGCGCAGGAGCCACAAACAGTACCATAGAGCGCAGGTGTGTAATAGGCCGTGCCATTTACATTTGTATAAGTGCATTCAACAATGTTCGCCCAACAAAACCACCTAATGATATATTTTCTTAGGATGTATCCCCATTGTTGGGTTGGTGCGTGACTGTACTAGTATTTTTAAAGTTTAAAATGAATGGACCTAATATATTGTTATGGTTAAAGTGTAAGGAAACTTTAAACCATTATTACATTTACTGCTTGGGTTCTAAAGCCCTTACAATAAAACTGTCTTACTTGAATAATAATGTCGTTGATAAATTAATAAACTGCTTTGTATCACAAGACAAATATGGTTTCATTTCAAGAGTGAATTCAGGAGGAGATAATTCATCAGTACTCTATTAATGATTACTTAAAATTTGCTTTGTAAGAAGTCTTTACATTTGTTTCCTTCCAGGGCTATAAAATCCACTTGTTTGGCAAAGTATATAATAAATACACATCGGCTAGAGAGGACCTTTGAAAGATATTTTTTCTAACTACCATGTCTTTTAAAAAAAAATTTAAACCAAAAACACTACTTTTTTCACCTTGCCCCATAGAAATATTCTCTAAATTATAGTCTTTTTAGTAGTTACAGCAATGCAAAGACTAAGTTACTAAATGACAATATAATTACTATAATTAATATCTTTTTTAATTAATTAAACATTAAAAGAGTCATTCTTAAAATATGCATTTAGAAAAAATTACCAAGCCCTAACCATATTTTATGAAAGTATATGTACATATACACATACATATAGTTTTTTAAACTACAAAATAAAAATTTCATAATAAAGAACTGGATTATACATAAGGATCAATAGTGGATTTTGCTTAAATTAACATTCAGAGAATATTCCAGATAATTTATTGTTGAATTCTCTTAACCCACATTGCAAAAAGACACTTTTAATTCATTAATATACAAAAGGAGATGTCTTACCAATTCTAGCAGCAATGACGCCTGCAAATAACAGACTGACAGAGATTATGGACTCAGAGTTAGCACCCATCTGTAGGGCAATATTAGTAGAATCAGACCCGTTTGACATGTCCCTTTCAGTTGCAAAGAAGTTTTCAAGTACTTTTGTAGATGTATTTGTGGAGAGTGGCTCGGCTTGAATGAACCTGGAACGGATATCTTTAAAAGGAGAAACAGACAAATCCAAGGGGCTTCCAGGCATGAACACAGAGATCACACACAAGATCAAACAGGACAGCTGTGCAAATCCTGAGATCAGACCAGCTCGAACCAGGCCACATTTTCGACGTAGCCAAGTAAAAGCCACAGTTCCCATTATTCCAGTTACAGCTGATGCTCCCATCAAAATACTGAGGATGGACCCACTCAGCCCCTGAGTGTAGGCATACCCTGTGGTGATGCAATCAAAGCCCAGGACAGTCATATAGAGGAAAGCGAGACCCATGCCCGCCAGGAACACAGGCTGGTTGTAATAGGAGACCCATCCATCTCGGAAGGTGCGGAAAGGCTCAGCCATTTGGGAGGCACAGCCTGGCTCTTGCTTCTGTTCAAGCTCATGGATGTTAGGGTCTTTCTCACCCATTAGATGTGTTGCCTCTGGGGATTTTGGCTCAGTTTCTGTTAACAGAAAACATTATTACTTGGGGGAGGGGATATGGGGGAAAAAGCCAAAAATTTTACTCAGAATTTTTTCTTTTCCTCTTTCCATCCCCTGTGGGTATACTTAGCTACTACAATATAATACCTTTTACTATTACAATATAATTCCTACAATACAATGTTATTCCTTTTACTAATCTAAGAATTCCAGCCAAGGAACAATCTCCAGATAGCAATTAGGTTAAATAAATAAAATATTATTGATCTCAATTGCTCATGTGCCCTCCCTCTCTCACTCCGCCACCCCCCCAAAATTATACTCCTACCAAAGTAAAACTCATCAGATAAATATATAATAATTGCATGGGAAAACAAAACATCTTATTTTCTGGGGCCTCATTAAGATTCCATTTGCCTAGAAGTCCATCTTCCTCTTCCTGGGAAATGCCCACCTCCATGCCCTCACTCCCTTCCACTATCCTACAAATCGCCTATGATGGCACATAACTTCCCTCTTCACAGACCCCTAGAAGTTCTCTTGTTCTCATTTTTCTTCCCATTCCTATGGCTCAACCTTGTCCAACCATCCCTTAATTAATTGCCACTCTGAGTCTACTACTCATGCTAAGGAAAGGGCCACGGGTTCCATTCCAACTCCATGAGATTCAACCCAGCATCCTTCCTTAGACCCTCAAGAGCCTGGATTTTGACTCACCTGCCAGAGTGACTTATTTAACCTCTTATATGACTTCAGTGGTAATAAAATCTGATATAAATTCAAAATAGTTTTGGTCTTTACCAACATTTAAGGTCTGCATATCAGAATAAAATGATTGATCATTGCATTAAGTTTACCTTTGTGTAGATTCAGCTGTTTCAACTCAGCTTCCTCTACTTTAAGAGCAGCTTTCACAGCTAGAGCAGGGGTTTTCTGGTAAACCTTCCAGAGCAGAAAGTACTCAATACACATGGACACCAAATTCCATCCCGAAATGAAACCACAGCCAATGACTGCAGAGCCAAATGTCATAATCTGGCCGACAGCCATGGGGGCCAAGATGTTGGTTAACTGGTCAATCCTTCGTATTGTAGCATTCATATCTACAGAGGTAAGTGAAAGATGCAGTAAGTATGCAAACCTATCAAAGAAAGACTGCCCACTTATATAATACAAACTAAGAGACCAAGTGTGTAGACTCCTAAAATGTAAATATCTAAAATGTACTCTATGAGCAAGCCGTAACCATTTTCTTAGAAAATTATTTGTTTGGGTCAAATTATATTAAATTTGCCTAAAAAAATTGATTCCCTTGGGACTTTATAAATTAGCCTAGTATCAGCTCATAAAATGAATACAATTGTGAAAATACATTTATTTGTTTCAACAAAAAATTGTTAAATGCCTATTATGAGCTAGACACCATTCTGCCAATATAAAGAAAATGAAGAATACCCTTTCCTGTCTTAATGGAGTTTACATTCCCATGGGAAAATAAAGATAGTAAATCGACAAGCATATAAATATACAGCATGTCAAATGTTTATTAAATATTATGATGAAAATGAAGCAGAAAAAGGGCATAGAGAGTGTTCAGGGGAAAAGAGAAATTTCTGTTTTAAATATGCTGAAATAAGGGAAGGACTCAGTAAAGTAAAGATAGCATCACAGAAAAGACATGAAGTGGTAGGAAGCAAAAGAGTGAGTCCCGCGGATATAAGTGAAATGAGAATTCCAGACCAAAGGAAGTGCAAAAGTCCTGGGCAGGAGAAGCATGCCTAGAGTGCTAGAAGAGACAGGAGGCCAGTAGGACTGGAGCAGAGCAAGTAAAGGAAGAGACAGGAAGAGATGAAGTCAGAAAGGGACAGCAGACTAGGCCAGTCATTTAAGGTCTTGTGAACATTATATGGACTTAACTTTACAGTGAATGAGTCAGGAAACTTTTAGAAGCTTATGAACTGAAAGATGGCACAGTCTGACTATATTATTAAAGGTTTGTTTTAGCGACTGTACTGAGAACAGATTGTAGAGTGAGGGTGAGGATGTCGCAGACAAGAGTAGAGGCAAGGAGGCAAGTGGGAGATGATAGTAGCATGACCATAACAAATGGAAATGGAGAAACAGATATTGAACACACTTTAAAGATAAAATCTGGAAGACTTACAAACAGATTAGATATAGTATATGAGAGAAAGGGAGGATTAGGGATGACGTTAAAGCTTTTTTTCCTGAGCAGCTATTGGAAGGATAGAGTTGACACTGAAAAAGAAGACTTCAGAAGAATTGGGTTTGGGGCAAAAGAACAAGCGTTTGGATCTAGGGATTTTGATCTTGACAGGCCTACTGACATTCAAGAGGCTGTGTCAAGCATTCAGATAAGTCTGGAGTTTAGGGAAGAACTATGCATTGGATTTGGAGCCATCAGCTGGTTGATTTTTAAAGCAATGAAACTGGATGAGGTCACCAAAGGAGTTAGTGCAGACTGAGAAGAGACAAGGTCTGAGAATTGAGTCCTGGGTATGCCGGTGTTTACAGGTCAGGAAGATGAGAAGAAAATAACCAAAGAGGCAAAAAAAAAAACAGAGGGTTTGGTGTCCTAGAAGCAAATACAGTGTGTTAAAGAGGAGGGACTAATATCTGGCAAGTAGTGCTGATAAGTCAAGAAAGATGAGCACCGAGAAGCTCTAAGGTGGCCAAGGAAAGTAATTGAAAAGAGTGAGCATAGACATCTCTTTTTGTTAAGTTTCACTGAAAAGGAGAAAAAAGAAATGGGCTGGTAAAGGGGTAAAGACAGGGATATTTAAGAGCAAAATTATAACGTTTATATGCTAATGGGAATGATACAGTAGGTGAGAAGGAGTGGAAGAGTTATCCTTACATAGGAGCACAATTATTCAACAGCAACAAGAAGGTAGGCCACGTACACAGCTTTAAGTATATGGCTTCAAGTACATGTAGAAAGAACAATGTGGTGGTAGCAGCACATAGGAAGTTCTCTTCTTATTTCTTTCTTTTACCCAGTAAAATACACAGCAAGTTCATCAGTGAAACTGAGGACAGGAGCAGATGTACAGAATGTGTACAGAGAAAGGAGAAGGTATGAAGTAGTCATTTAAGAAAGTGAGAAAAGGAAATGACCAGAGAAACAGTATGATCATCTGGCAGCATGAAAGGGCCAACTTGAACACAGTGGTCATGAACTTTAAGTGAGAACAGTGAACAAGTTTGTGTGTTTTTCTCTAGCCATGCAGGATTTAACCAGGGTTTTATAAAAGGAAAGTGACAAAAGGAAAGAGGACCAAGTGAACTGAAGATATATGCTATGAGGCAATCAAGCATGTAGTCAGAATGATTGACCTTGGAACTTAAACTGGGTAAGGAAGAGACAAGAGGGGTCGTGAACAGTGAAAAGGTAGTGGAATTAATGACTTGTAGGTAACAGTCAGGTTGGAGGATTGCTGGAAAGTGGGGTATCAGGAGGAATGAGCTGAAAAGACAGGAGGTGGTAGTTCAAGACACGAATCCCTCAGACTGAGATTATGGAAGGGAAGGACTGAGTGATGATGACAAGGTCTAGTGTATGACCATGGTCATATATAGCTGAGTCAAAGTAGAGGACAGGATAAATAAAGAAAAGAAAGTCAAGAAAATTAGCTGCTGTCTCATTCTCTATCTCACAGAGTGAAATTAATGAGACAAGTCCTTGCCAATCATGCTGGGCTCCTTAAGGAAAAAGCAATACGTGACTAAAAGTACATCAATGGAAAGTTGCCTTTCTTCCTTCTCTAGTTCTTCCTGGTCCTAAACTACCTGCCAATTTAGTCCTCCGAGTGTATAATCCTTATGTGATAACGGGAGAACTTTGACACATTTCACCTTTCACTTTAGAGGCAAAGGCAGTTTTCATTGATCTTATACATGAATATTTTTGCAGAGGCTTCACTAAACTCCATCTGTCCCCCTACCCCACACACACTGATAAGTTTCCAATTCATATGCTAACACAGAAATATGGAATTGATCCAAATAACTCGATAATTTGAATCAAGTACTAATGAAAATCAAGTAC
Source organism: Eidolon dupreanum (assembly GCA_028627145.1). Classification (NCBI taxonomy): domain Eukaryota; kingdom Metazoa; phylum Chordata; class Mammalia; order Chiroptera; family Pteropodidae; genus Eidolon; species Eidolon dupreanum. Next base: position 136,023,209 of record CM053503.1, read on the forward strand.
TAATGAAAATACACACTTGGATCTGGAAACTCCAGAACAACTAAATTTATTTACAATGATTTTGTTACTCTTTCACTACCTCAATTTTCAAGTGCTCTTGAATCTTCCTAATGCCATCAATTTCTATTTTTTATGTCATACTTAGGAACTAAATAATGTTTAGATGTAATATACTGTCAGAAGACAGCTTTTATTTTTCTGAAGCAGAATGAATTAAGTAATAATTTTTGAAAAAGACCTAATCATTTTACTGGTAAAAGGCTTGATAAGAATCAGTCCTCTGAATGTGCAAACATATTCTTTCTACAAATTTATATTTATTCTTATGCAAACAGACAAATGTATGCTCATTTAAAACCCATTTAACTGTTTTCACCTATAGCTGTGGCAAAGAACATGATATTAAATAACTAATTGCTATTATAAAGGGTATTACATCTCATAGAATAACAATTTTTAAAAGCAGATTTGCTGAGTAAATAGCAGCCAGCAGTATTGTGTACCTCAAATATGAAATCAATTTTTAGTCAATAGACTTCAAACAAAAAATTTATCAGCCACACTTGGTCAAGCTAACCAGCAGATGTTTCTTTAGAATGGTGGATGAGAAAAACCTCAGAGGCTATCAACAAAGAGTGATTAACAAAGGAAATAGCAAAGGAAATAAAATAACAGATGGAGTAAAAAGCCTGGGAATAGGAAGTGAGTTCAAACAGGGTTGACAGGCTAAGGGACTTGGCACAAGAGAATGTTTCAATAAAACTCTAATTCAAGTGCCTAGACAAATTAGTTAACAGATTAATTAACAGTATTTACATGAAAAACAATACCTTTTCTGGAGCTGTCTAAAGTAGACGGTAACAGCTACATTTTAGCCTGACACCCTTGAAATTCTAAAACTTTTTAAACTTACAGAGAAATTTTCTCCTGTTCTTTACTCTCAGTGAAAAAACTTCCAACTTTAAAATTCACTGTGAAATCAAGAAACACTGGGATAAGAAAATGGGAGCAATTCACATCCAGTTCACCTTTGCTCTTTATGTGTACATCCCTTCCCCTTTGACTCCTTTACACATGCACACAGTGCACACACAAAGCACCCACAATGCACACAGGTTCAGTTGTCCCTGACCAGACCCCTGCTTGGGTTCCTAAGTCTTTGCCAGCAACCTCAAAAATCAGCCTGATTAAAATAAATTATTTCGTCCTGGGTGCCACTGCGTCTAGAGACACAACCTCAGAGGAACCTGGAACCCTCTCTATGTGTACGTCTCCCCTTCTCTCTTCTGTTCCTTTTTCTTTGTTCTTTAACTCTGCTTTATAGCAGAAATGGTACCCAAAATCCATGGTTAAACCCTTGCTGACCCTCAGAACTAAAGAAGTTTTTATATCCTGTTTTGAACCATGGTTTCTAATTCCACAATTACTGGAGTAAAAACTTGAGTAAACATAACATGAGGATTTTTCCTTTACTGGCTACTAACCCGCACTGCGGGCTGGATATGAAAAAGTGCCACTTACTAAAAGCTAACTCACAGATAGACAGGAGTTCGACAGGCAGCGTACTTCCTTTCTTAAACTTGAGAAACTCCAGAAGGTTAGAAAATAGACTAGTTAGCCTAGATTCTTTCACTCTGTAATGATTTTTAATATAAAGAAAAATAGCTGAGAAATGGCCAGTATATATTTGTTGTTGTTCTGGGACATCACTTCATAGTCAGAAAAGATCTCACAAGGTTATGTGGAGTCTTTGTTTTATTTATTAATTTAAGAAAAAATAAAAATTCTGAGTAACTTTGTACTCAGGATTTTTTTTCAGACTATTCAGACTTCACAGGGTCGAAATGAATTAAGAAATTTAGCAAAAGGAAAGAAAATTATTTTAAAAGTCACTTTCTCCCCAAATATAGTCCAACAAATATATATATGATCTATGTTCAAAACATATCCTTTTAGACTCTTTGAATTTTAAAATATGTATTACCTACCTAAAAGCATACGTTAAAAAGAGAACATAAACAAACAAACAAAAACACACAAAAAAGGACAAAATCTTATCTTACACTTCAATGTGACAAAAAGAAATATGGAATTATTTCCTTTTAGTAAATGATCACAGGAAGAAAAATCAATGAATATCATCACTTTAGCTCCAGAGATAATTTCCTGCAGTACAGATATATATGTGCTAAATTCATCCTATACACACACCATCCTCTAAAATTACTGTGGCATTACTACCTAAGTACAATGCTGCTACCACAAAGTGATGATTTAAGCAAATTCTTCTTCATCGTCTTCTGGATCTTCCACAGATTTTTCTCCTTCTCTCACCACTTCCTTTCTATCTTTTTTTTAATCACATGGTCCAAAGTTGCTTGCTAACCCCAGCACCTAATCTTGCCTTTTGTGTCCTGGAATAAGCGATTTAAGTTATCAGGAATGCTTGTCTGTCAGAATGACTCGGCAATGTGTCTGTGATACCCATTACTGCAACGACCAGCAGAGTTGATTCAGCTTATCTGATCAGTAGATATTTGTACCCTTCCTCCTTTACTCTGTGTCATTATCAATCCAATTCGTGTCTGTGTGTTGTATGATGGGTAGGTAAAAGATATTGAGTGAGGTAAGTTATTCTGAGCCCAAGTAATATTGATGTAACAGGATGTGATGCTTTGTAAATATTTTTCAGTCTTTCTTTAGCCTCTTATATATGTTTCCAATGAATAACTAAGATTATAAGCTTCTTAAAAACAGTATTTTATCCTCTATTTCTTTAGTATTTGTAACAGCAATTATATTATCTCATACATAATGTAATAGAAGTTATAGATTATAACTTTAGAGTAGAAAAAATTAACTTATAAAATCTCTCTGAAAACTACATTGTTTCCATTTGGTTTGGAGAAAAATAATATCCACAGTAAGACTGGTAAGTACTGGTAATAATATCCTATGTCAAATTTTCACTGTTCTAAATATAAAGCAAACACTTAGAAACAGTTAACAGAATTTTTTTTTTTTAAAGAAAGAAAGAAATCAAAAGAAATGTTCTTTCATTTGGCAGGTTTGCATAGAATAATAGAGAAGTTCACTATCCTATAAATTAACTTCATAGTACTGAGATAAATCTTTGCACTAAGGCTGATTACAGTTTAAAATTAAAAAAAAAAAAGACTGTGATTTCAATTTATTGTTCTTAAAAAATACTCAGAAAAAAAGGTTTGTAGTTTCATTTATTACCACTGATTTAAAGTGAATACTAATATAACCCATTTAGTTGAACGCAAATTACCTGCTAATTTGCTTCTGTCTTCTCCAGCAACAACAACAATCCAGTCCCTTTGGATGGTGATTGCAGTAGCAGTACTGGCCAAATTTGCAATATTTGCAATAGTGATGATCAAGATATAGCAGGAAGTCTAAGGAATTACAGGGAAAAACTGAGTTAAAATGTCCGTTTTACCACACTGTGCCTACACCTCCCTCTGCAAAGTACTTTAATGTGGTCTTTGGTGGCATAATAATCAAACTTTGACTTTAATTTCATTTATAAGCAATCATTTTACTTTGTACATATGAAACAATAAATGCCAGTGGTCAAGTTAAAGGGCATATCTTCCTAATCCATATCATCTGTAGGACATTTAATATAAAAACTATAAGTCAAATGCAAATTTATGTGACAGGTATCACAAACTATTAACATAAGGATGGTTTTTAATATTCCTCCCACAAATATTTCTTTTGGAAAAACATTACAGGGAAGTGAGAAGACCTGTATTTAAGTGAGAGTTCTGATACTTTCTAGTTGCATGACGATGGGCAATCAGCTAACCTCACTTGTCTTAGTTTTTTTTTCATCAACAAAATGAAGGAATAGACTAGAAGATTTCTACCATCCTACTTGGCTTCAGAACTCTACAGTACCAATTCAAATATACATAAGAAGATTCAATAGCAACATCAAATCCTTTGTTTACTTCCATACCCCCATCTCTCTCTTTTCCACTAAACTATCATGAAATCAAAGTGTGAGAAGCTATTAGTCCATGTCCATGAAAAGAAATACCAATTATCATTGGAAGAACATTATCATGACTGATTAATATATATATGGATAACATTTCATATGTAGTGTAAACAAATTACAAATTAATACTAATGAGGTGAAAACTAACAACTTGAATTTTTATAATAAACTCTCGGACAAAATTTAAATTCAAACAATACTTAATGAGTGCTTGATATGAGAGAAAAAAAACAAAACAAAACAAAACAAAACAAAAAACTTAGGAAATAGTAGACACAGAGATCAGTATTAAAAAACCCCATTTGCAAAAGATATTCCCTAGCCTCAAAGGGTTTTCATCTTTTACTACTACCAGATGTTCAATTCTCTGCCATCAAGAATCTCGCCAAGAACTTACAAGCACCCATCCATGGTACATGGTCAGAAGCTCGTTTTTATGTAAGAAAACCATCATCAGGATGATCCCACACAGGATGACTGAAACATTCTGTATCACCAGCGAAGTCTGGGCCACTGTACAGAAGGAAAAATCAAGTGTTCACTACACACCACACCAAAATGTCTCAAGGGGGCTGTTTTTATCCATACATCACTGTTCTACAACATTAATGCATATGCAAATTACTACAGTAAATCCTGCCTCGACTATTCCCAGGACAACCTAGCATATCACACCCGACCAGTAAAACTTGCAGACAGAATGATGAAGCACCCATCATTTTTTTCTCTGTTAGATGAAGTCATTCATAATGACCACATTTTCATTAAGTTTATTCTTATGAAAGTTTACTATCATAAACAGAACTATATTACATAGACAAGATCCAACTCTCAGCTCTTTGTTGCTTAAGCTAAAATAAGAACATGTAGAAGACGATGGAAGAGGGTAAGAAAGTCACAGAATTCATAACCTCCCATGTGGCAGACTGAATCTGATAAGATGGTATGGATAAATAGAAAAAAACATATAAAAATTTGTCAAGAATAAAGCAGCAGTATGTTTACTTTGGCATACCAATACTATTTGCCATTGTTATGAAATTCTAAGCTATACCTTTTTTCACATGAAATGCCGATTTTCTTAGAGTGAGGTACTCGTGTAGATAAAGTACTGGAATAAGGACAGGTAAGTATACAGGTAAAGACACCTTGTAATCTTTTCTCTGCCTCTTACTAGGGTAGACAATCTAGGGCAAGATACCTAATGTCTCTTACACCTGTGTCTATAAGGTGAGTATGCCAATACATACCTGCTTTCCTTACTTTACAGAGTCATTATGATGCTCAAATAAAATACTTATTAAGGCACTTTGAAAAACATAGAGTTGTATATGTAAGGTATAATTACAACTCTTGTCTTGAAGGACAGTAAAACTTATTCTGGCTTGGAAGGTCATATCAAAGCCTCAAGACAAAACAAACTGCTTTCTGAAATTACTTTGAAATAAAATCCCAATATACAACTCATTCATTGATGTATTTATTCATTGCCAAAGGATTAAATATCAACTGAATGAGGTTCTTAGCTTTCAGGACACCACAGACCAGAGGAAGGATAGACATGTGAACTGATAATTATAAGAGTATTAGTACAATAGCAGAGATATAGCAAAGCCTGATGAGAGAAGAAGAAATAGTTAACTCAGCCTGGAGACATCAGAGATTTTCATGGTGGGTAACACATGAGTTGATTACATGAGATAAGTGGGAGATTGCTAGCCCACCACACTTTCCTTCATCCAACTTGACATTCTTTCCTAACCTACAATTTCAGTGCTCAACAATCATAAGGTTAAAAGTCTCTATTTATAATATTTCTATATTCCTACCTATAATTATGTAAATAACTAGGAATTTTTTTCTGGGGTACAAAACTTTTTTCTATATGCATTTTGGTCTATTCATTCTTAAAACAAAAAATTTTCATTTTTGACCATTTTATGCAGAGCATCAAGTCCTAGAATTTGACAATCCGAGTGCTCTTATCCAGGAGCAGTCATCCTACACTGAAAGAAAGTAATGATATCTCAGTCTTTCCCCAACATCTAAAATAAACATGGCCAGGTCTTAGAATTATCAACTGAGCAATTCAGGAAAATTTTGCCCTGAATAATTGTCCTGTTAGTCTGAAAAACTGAATTTCTCAGGCACTTTCTCTCTTTCCTATATAAAACTGAAAGATTTCAGTATTCATGCTCTAGAATAAATATTAATATATTATTTCTTCTTTTCCCTCAGAAAGCTCTCTGTGAACCAGATTCAGATATTCTCTCTTGAATCTATAGTTTTAAATCCCGCTATACACACCTCCTGTGAAACATAGTAACCCAGAAATCAGGTGTTAAAGCTGTCCCAGAAACCTAACACTAAAAAGATTCCAGTGTAGTCATGGTTAGAAAGGATGCCAGAGTTAAGCAAACTTTCAATGTTTAACATGGTTCCCAGAACAAATGCTACAGTGTTAATCATTAATTTATGAATAGCCAAAGATACCCAAAAAATCTATAAGCTCAATATCCTGCCATCATAATTTTGTGCAAGTGACTCAGAACCCTCCACATGGAGGTGCTGCCACCAAGCCCCCCATCATTCAAGTGTGGCATGCAGGCCCACACTGGGTTAGTCACAGTGGTTTCTCCTGATCTCAGGCACTGGTCCCATGAATATTAAGGCATAGCTATAACAACACTCACCTTTGAGTCTGGCATTCTTATCCACCCAATCACCAATGATGGCTCCTAGGACCAGAACAGACCCAGCCACCACCAGTCCGTAAACTGCAGTCAAGAGGAGGCTGTTTCCATAGAGCTCAACCAGAAACACAGACACTGCAAAGTGCCACATCCGATCTCCCTTGAATAAGAAAAGATAAAATGTTTTGCTAAAATAGTTTGTTTCTAGCCAATTATATTCAGGAAGTTGCTTCCTTATCAGAAGGGCACTTTCTGGCAACATCATGAAATTTTCTGTCAATAATTCCTCTATGGATTGAAACTGTTCATCCTGGCACAATGGAAAATATTCTTGCCCAGTTACTAAGTAAACCTGAAAAAGCATATTAGTGAAACTACACATAGTCCTTTTTTGTTCTAGAAAAAAAGTGCAGTTTCCAGACCTAAGAAGATGTTTTAAGACGAAACTTGTTCCCTTGTGTCAGGTTTCTACCTGGGCCTGGAATTCACCTATCCTGATTTGAGAGACATAAAATAGTCCCTACTAAATCAGAATGAAATTACAGTACAGTTTACAAACATTAGTATGCCTCGAATGTCAAAAAAAAAAAAAAAAAAGCCAGTTTCCCAATTTGTAAAATGATAAGAATGAACTATATGATTTCTAAAGCTTCCTTTACCTCTAATATTCTAAAATCTATGCTCTATTTCACAGATAAATTTCAAGGTCATAAAACAGCAGGGCAATCTGAAAGATGAAATTAACATGGGGAAATTCTGGTACTACATGAAGGAAGATATCAGAAATCAATGCATAAGCAAGTAATTATTTTAACACAGATGAGTTCTGAAAGGGGGGGGGACTACATATTTCTTCATTCCAGACCACCTAAGTTATTTAGGAATTCAATACTGCAAAATTTGGAATGATAAACTTTCAAATGAGTCAAGTAAATGAATGTACAAAACAACTATAATAGACCTTATTATGAGATCTTAGACTCCTTTCCTGATTTCAGAGGTTAACATAAAACAGGACAACAATGTCCTACCATAACCTATCCCTGGAAATCACTATAGGAAACTAAATTACCATGTTAGATTCCTTATGGATTTGACACTATGTGGAAGTTCTTACACACTCCTCGTTCTTTTCCTGATAAATTTACTGTATCAGGAGCAAAGTATTATCCTGGTATACGAAATGATTTTAAAAATTTAATAAAGCCAAGACAACAATCATATGCATTCAAAACTTAAATTGATGCACATGCACAGTAGCAATCCTTTACAATAAATTTCATGTACGCCAGTATTTATCAAGCAGGGGTGAGAGTGGTTTTACCCTCCAGGGATCACTTGGCAAGTTCTGGGTTGTCACAACTGGGGGAGGAGGAACAACTGGCATCTGCAATGTCCCCCACAACAAAGAATTATCCACCCCAAGATGTCAATAGTGTAGTATGTAGTAAACCTTGGTGTAGAGAATTAAGAACATAATTTAGAACTACGATTCAAAAGTAACAAAAAATCAGGGCCTTGGAGGATGGGGCAAAGAGTCAAATAAATGTTAAAACAAACACCGGAAGCCAGAAAAAGTACCATGTTTGAAAAAACTCATCTGATGGTCTGAAATGTGAGCTCTAGAACCTCCTGCACTTTCCACCCTCAGCACAGTGCATGGCCTAGAGTAGATGCACAACAAGTAACTGTGAAATCAACAAAGAAATGGATATATGGTGGAGCCCAGGTGTGAATGAGTAAACATAGAAAAAGTGGCAATAACCTACTGATTTACCAACTATATTGTTTTAGTACATTAGATTTGTTCTGTGACTGTTCAAGAAATTTGAGAATCGTTACCATGATAAATATTTCTGAGAAATTTTTAAGTTTGCTTTGATAATAAAAAATTTTTCCACTTGAGTAGGAATTGTTAGTGTTTCAAATACAATTGTACTAAATGATTAAAAATATATGATACACATGCAATTTGTTTGAAACTAATAAAAAAGACCAGTCTATATATTAAGATAAGGATGTCAATAAGAATAGCAAATTAAACTGTTTTCTTAATTTTTAACATGAAAAGCAAATTTAGATTGGATTAGAACAAAATGGGATGGGGGAAAGAGAGGTACTTTTTCCTAATCTCCATTATTCTGAATAGCTCCCAAGGAAAAGATAAAGATATATAAATGTTCCAAATGATAGTTTGCCTCTATGAGTGAATTTTCTCCTTCTTAACCTAAAGAGTATGAAATATTATTTCTACTACTATTGCTTCTTTTTTTTTTCTACTATCTTTTTTCCAAAAGAATTTGTTTTAGATTCCTCTAGAGCAGGCCATCAAAACAAATGTTATTAAATGACAGTTTTCTCTCTTGGTTATCCCTGTAGGGCATGCCACCTCTTGGATGAAGAGGAATAAAATTGCTCTAGTTACCTCAATTTTCAAAGGCTTTAGGTTTTAAGGAGCAACAGAGTCTATGCTCACAAAGCCAAGAATTGGGTAAAATCTAAGTAAATGTTGACCAGGTGCAATATCGAGCCCACCTGTTCCTTCTTTTTGTCTATTTCCTGCCCTCCCAGAAGCTCTCACCATAATTTGATCATTTGCTTACATGTCCATCTACACCTGTGTGAGAGCTGAAGTTCAAATGAACATCTGTGAATGAATAATCAGTAATTAATTCACATAACATTTATTGAGAGGCTACTAGGCAGACACTAGAATTTCAGTAGTACATAAAAATCAAGGCCCATACTTTCCTGCAGCTTGCATCCCAGTGAGCATAGACCAAAAACAAATCTAAAATAGGTCAAATGGTATAAATGCTCTGAGAAAAATTAAAGTAGGGTGGGGCTGGAAGGTGGCATTTTGCATGAAATAGTAACAGAGAACTCTGCAAGCAGGGAACTGGAGGAAATAAGGGCTGCAGCCATGCAGACATCTGGGGTATAAATGGAGACAGTCCAAAGGATAATGTCATAAGATATAAGCAACTGACCACCTTTCTTCACTGCCCTACACTATTAGTTATCTTTTTGTTATTATATATTTTTAAATTCCATACTAAACTATATTATAAGCTCCCTGATAACAGAATCCACTTCTTATAGTACTGTAAAATGTACTGATCCACTGGTAGATAGAAGTGACATTGGAAATAAACATTCAACCCTACACAAATCTAATCTCATATAGCTTTCTACTCTCATACTTCTACATTCAATATATAGGAAACCATGGTTTGGAAGAGTTGGCAGGGGAATAGAGGAAATAGATGTATACATAAGCACGCACATTTTGTTGTAATAAAACAGGGCAGAAAGTCAAGTGGGAAACAAAACTCAAAGGTAGAATTATTTTACACTCTTTTACACTCCTTTGCATTGAAAAGAAGAAAAATCCTCTAAACCTTAAATGGTTGAAGTTGCTATTTTTTTAAATCCAACTTTTCCACAAGATCTCCCTTTGTTCAATTTACTGTAAGATTCTGGAAAGCATCTGTCACTTTTATTGTGGGACTTTTATTAGCATGACAAAAAATCCTTCTGGAACAAGACAGTTCCACTCTTTTAGCAAATCTGAGCTCCCAACCTATTAAAGGAAGGTTACATAAACCCTACAGTTATTAGTATTTGGAAGTGAGGCACATTGTTCCCCTAATATAGGTCCAGACCACAAGATAAGAATTTCAGATCCTATCTCCATCACTTGTCATCATTTTTTCCTATACTTAATATTTAGATTATTAAGGATAGTTTCACTAGGTTTCTAGTTAGAATCATCAGCTATTGGAAATGAAACTCACAACAGTTCCACTTTGTTTATGTGTATTTGCTCATCCCTATCTAAGCCTCTGGGGAAAAGGCCATTTCCGAACTGCTATTTCTTAAAGAGCCAATAACGTAGCTTAATAATTTCCCAAGGGGACAGGGTACAGGTTTCCTCATTCAATACTCTATATTCGTGTATGAAGGATGATCCAATAAATGTTTCCACTTTAAAAAGAAAACAACATTCACAAAATTTACCCTCCAAATTTCTTCTCCTTCCTTACCTATGGTTCTTTTTAAATATCATATATGAGGCCTGAACAGAATATATTCAGGCTTATTGCTTTTAAACAATAAGAACAACTGTTTAATTTTAAAGATTCTAATCATCATTAACTAAATGTACATGCAATATCCTTTTGGGATTATTCTTTTGAGGGCGGTGGTTGATGAAAGAACCCAAGCCCACAAAAATACTGAGACTCTTCTAAGACCACATAGCAAATCAAAGGAAGAATTACAAATCAGTTGCTGATTTTCACTGGATGACAGTTCTGAGATAGCCTGAGATGCCCCACACCTATCTATCTACAGAAAACATTTTTAAAGAACAGAATTTTCACTCAGATATTTGTTCTTGGGGTCAATTATATTTAAATTAATCTTAGAATGCTATTTTTAGCCTAAGTCAGTGACTCCACTATTCTACTGTATTTTCATAGTTCTGTATGCTGGAACTTATACATTTACCAAAAAAAAAAAAAGAAAGAAAAGAAAAGAAAAAAAGAAATAGAGTACTATCTTAAAATATGAAAGAATAGAAGGTATATGAGACATCCGTCCATTCTTAGTAACAGATATCACATTTTACTAAGCCTACTAATGCAAAATACAATTTATAAACAACACAAGCATTCCCATTCCAGTTAATCCTGTCTTTGGATAGTTGTCAATCTACATAAAGTGTTATACCCTGATCTATGATTAAATGGCACTTCGTAAGACCTATAAGAAAACACCTTTGGCGAAAATAATTTTTTTCGTTAAAGCATGTGTATTTGGATGATTTATTTTGTTTGCTGCATGGAAAAAAAAAAATGGAGGGTGGCTTAAAACAACTGGCCCAAAGGAAAGGAAACAAGAAATTGTGCAAGTGTGTTGTAAGAATTACTTTACACTATCACTTACCCAAGTAGATAAAGAATGACCAAGGTAGAGAAGGAATTTTGCAGAGGTCAGGTAGTTTGCTAAGGATCCTGCAAAGACACACAGGCGGAAGATAAAAAGCATATTTCGAGTCACTTGAGTGAGCTGAGGATGGAATGTATATGTTTGCTCTTGTTAAACACAACTATTAAAAACTTTGTGGGACAAACCATGTACATGTTATCAAGTCAGCACTTAACATTTAGCATGGCCTGTTTATTGGCCAATAACTGCATAACTTCACATACAATGAAGAAAGCTCATTTCAACATTCAACTCCATTTTTTTAACAAGGCAATCCAAACTGCCGAGTCTACTCCATCCTTGCCTGCATGCAAGCCCCCTTTTCCCACACCCTGAAATTCATTTCTTCCTCCACCCCCACCAAAATATGATTCGAACGAGCTACAAAGCACTCTGGTTAGCAGATGAACCTCATTCCTCCAAAATCTGCGTGAAGCCGCTGGTCTCCACCGCCCAACCTATTTCCACCACTTGGATTCGGTCAACTCACCACAGCATCCTCTCTGGCGGTTTTGCTCTCTTTTCCTGGTCATGACACCAGGCGCCCCCCACTTGCTCTTCTGCTGCTACTGCTGCTGCTCTTGCTGAGGTGTTTGTTAACAGGAGTGCAAGGGACTGGAGAGAGCACCGCTAAAAACACAACAGCCTTGTGCAAAAAGACCCCAACGACTATGACAAATAACAAAAGAAAAACGGCCCAGGGGTCTTCTTCTGATCTTCTTTCCAAACTTAGCTAACACTGTAGCTGAAGTTGGAAAGGCAAAGCCTTATGGAAGCAGGTGGGGGCTCCACAGGCGGTCCGAGCCGTGTCGGTGCCCTTGAGCCTCCGCCGGCGCCGCGGCCGCCGCAGGCCAGGCAGCGCATTTATAGCCGCGCGGGGCGGAGCTTCCTCCTCCGCCGGCTCGGGGCCGCCCCTCCTTCTCAGGGCCACCCCGGCGTCCCAGCGGCGCGAGGCCAGGCGCCCGTCGACCCCAGCGCCGTGCCGCCTCCGTGCCCTTCCCAAGAGGGGTCGCCCGCCGCGGGGCCGCGAACAACCTGGCCGGCCTGCGGAGACCTCCGACAGGCCAGCTCCACTCGCCGGGTTTTCCCGCGGCCCCGGGAAGCCGCGAGACGGCGATCGGGAAGGCCCGGGGGGCTGGGAAGGGGAGGCCGGGGCCTGCACCCGGAGAGGACCGCAGGGAGAGCCGCGCCAAGCCCCGCGGCACCCGCTGTTGGAAAGCGCTTCGCACTGGCCACCTGCCCGTTCTCGGGAGAAGGTGGCCTCCCGACGGTCACCGTGCAAAGCTCCAGCCTGGGCTTGGGGGCGAGGGATACTTTTTTTTTTTTTAAACAAAAATCATTTTTAATATAGGTGTCTAAATAAATAAAATTCATGCCACAGAGACTGCTTTCCTGGCCTTCCCATTCCGGCCTGCCTGCGGCAGAGAATATCTTTTCTTCCCAGGTCTGCATGGTGGGGCTTCCCTTAAAGAACCAGAATCAAAGAGCAGGAAGGGGCGCAAAGATCAGAGTCCAGCCCTCTTCAGAGAAGTAACGCGCTGACTTGGAAAGGTCACTCCCAGGACCGAGTTAGGAGACCCACCCTAGCCCGGAATTCGGGTCTCCAAACTCTTCCTGGAGATGCACCAAAAAGGAGGCAGCCCAAGCATTTCTCTTCACCGTCCTTCCTTCTTCCTCTGCACCCTCTCGCCCCCGCCTCCGCCCCCACCTGAGCGTCCCTTCCCCACCTCTCCTCCAGCTGCCCCAGTATCTGACAGGCAGTTACCAGGAATACCGGTTATCCCAGTTGCGTCCCTGGATCTGTCCCTGTCCAGATAAAGCCATTCAGCGGCCTCCTGAAGGGGCAGGTGAATGACTTTAAACAACACTAGACTTAAGCCTTCATGACTTTTCCATCCCCGCCCCCCATCCCCTGCAGTGTGCCAAACCTCTGGGGCGTAGCAGCCCCTATTGCCAGCCACTGTTGCCTTACCCTTCTCAATCTCGCAAAAACCCCGGGATTGGATCCTACACATTGAAACTCCAACCAGATTCCACACCCTGAGCACAGGCCAGACTGATACCTAGCAGTGAAGGGAAACAGGCATGAAATATACGCCCTGTATCTGAACTCTCAATCAGGAGCCCCACAGGTCAATGGGCGGGGTGCAGCTGGATTCGGTTGGGATGTGGTCTGGAGGGCAGAGATAGGGAATTTACAGTTTAGCTACCGCTGTTAACTGGGTTTTTTAGGTTTTTTTTTTTCCCTTTTCATGTATTTTTCCCTTTCCACAACACTTGAAGTCTTTTTTCTGCATTCCTAGAGAGGTTTTGGTTTGTCATCTCAAGTTGGAGAATAGGGTCATGTATCCACGTGTCTTTGAGAAGTAAACCAAGGCACACTTATATGAGGGAGCCGCACAAGGAGAGAACTGAGGAATTAAACCCCTCCACATTGTGGGGCTCTCTTACTGGAGATGGTCCTCAAGCAGAGCACAAAGCATAATGATATTTGCACTTTTGCCAGTGTCTCTCAGCAACAAGGACCTCCAAGTGCTTTACATTAAGTCGTATATGCCACAAGAGGACTATTGTGCTGTCCCCAACTTCCAGGTGCCTTAAAGGAGGTTCAATGGTTTAAAAAATTTTTACTTCTGGTTCACACTGCCTGAGAAGTGTTTGTGGGAATAGTAGGTAAGTCAAGTACACCTGAAAATGTATTGCAGAGAGGCTGTTTTCCACTATCAAGGTGTCCCCAGAAGCTCAAACTGAGAGAATGGTAAAAAGAACAGATAGGAGACTACAGTGAAGCATGTGGAAAAGATACTTTGGAAAGAAAATAAGATCCATAACATCAAAACCAGTGAGGTGTTTGAGCTTTGGCAGGGGATTCCTAAATCCTTATTAATGGGAACAGTCAAGATTTATTCATCAGGGCTCATGAAATAGAAAGGAATCGAAAATGAAAATGGAATAAAAATCGTCAAAATATGTGAAAATGCAAAATGACACTAATCTCCTGGCCTTGACATTCACAATTACAAAGCACCGCTTAAATTACAAGATCCAAGTGGCTATTTCTCCTTCCAGGAATAATTTTGACTGAAAATTAAGATTTCTTTCACAGTCTTATGTATTTTTTCCACAAGTCAAAAAATGCAACTTTCCTGTCAATGTAATCATATTTAAGAAAGTCATGCAAGTTTTAAATGAGCTTACAAAAAATAGATGCCCTAAAAACCATTTTCCAGTTCATCTTCGAAGTTTTAAAGTTTATGAATAAGTTATCTAAATTGTTTTTGAAAATCCCAGCCAGAATAAAATGTATATTCTAATTTAAAATTGATAAGTATTTATGCTTAGCAAATAAAAGGGGTTTTATTATTTTATTTCTAAGTTTCTTTTTCACTTACCGGTCAGGCATCCTAAGTTTCCTCTGCTTTAGCTGATGTGCTCACCAGGACGAACACAGAATAAAAAATGCTCACCACTACAATGCTCTAAATAAAAGTAATGTGGTTATCATCAACTGTTACAGGAAGAGGTCCGATTCAGGACAGAGCTTCTGCTGGGTGTGAAACTTTTTGGCCTAACATAGGCGCTATAAAGCCATGTTGCCATTCAAAAGCCTTTCTCAATATTACAGGCATATTTCAAGAACTGTTTGACACTTCTATAACCTATGGTTGAACTCTTGAGAAATTTAAGTTCAGATATCTAATTTAAATTACAGACATCTAATTGAAAAATAAGTAGCATCCCCAGTTTTCATTTTGTTTGAATATTTCAAATAGATTTGATCATGCAAATCAAGTAGATTTCTCTGAATGCTGACTCTGATTTCTGTCTGTCTCTATCTCTGTCTCTATCTCTTTCTCTCGTACACACACATACACAAACACACAGATACACTCAGTAGTCTACAGTTTCTAGTTGGAAAATTAAACGCAGAATCTAGAAGATTTCAAAAGAAATATATATTCCTAAGGCAAACCCATAGAGACAGAAAGCATGCCAGTAGTTTTCAGGGAGTGGATGGAGGAATGGAAGAATGAGCAGTGACTGCTAAATGGGTAAGAGGATGATTTTCATCATCCTTTTGGGGATGATGAAAATGTTCTGGAACTAGATAGTGCCAGTAGTTGCACAACTCTGTGAATGTACTAAAAGTCACTGAAATGTACACTTTAAAATGGTTAAAGTAGTGAATTTTATGTTACGTGATGTTTACCTCAACTTTAAAATATATTCCTATCTGGAAAGTTTGCCATTTTTGGTAATAGTGTTCACTGGGATAAATGTAGGCCAAATGTGGTTTTAGAGCTCTTAATCAATAAGAAAGGATTTAAAAAGAAGAAAAGACATCTTGCTCAACACACTCAATGGAAACTAAAAAGGCATGAAATTAAGTTTAACTGTTTAGTTTTCTCCATGTACATCCAGAAATACATATAAGTTCCATTTAATAAATGTTTCGGCATCTCAATTTTTGCCATTAGTAGTTTCTTCTGCTGTCTTAATCTCTCTCATGTTACGACATAAAGTCCATCCTCTTATATATTGTCTTCAATAACACACAAGACAGATGCATAGCATCACCACAACATTCCCTTCACATTCTCAAGACCTTGCTTGGCCTTGCCCAGGTTATGTAAACAGGGATAGATTTCTCAGGCATTCAGTCATTTTAATTGGTCTTCTTGGAACCCTTTTCAACTGCACAGTTTGCTTGCAAATCCCTCACAGAAGACAGCAGAGAGGGCCTCACCCACCTAAATGAAGGGATCCTGAGTTATATGCTCTTATATCCTTGGTCTTCTGCCTCAGCCATTCCACACTACACACCTGTTTCTAAACAGCACATTGAGGCTGATTCCTATCAGGCTGGCCATACATTTATGAATGAAATTTGTACTCTGGGCTCTCGCCAAATATTTCAGAATTCCTTAATATTCTCTTTGGGACATAGTCCATGCAAGGATTCCTGTTTTCCAGCTCCCTCCTGACCCCAGGTTCTTAGTGATGTGATCATTTTACCTACTCTTCTTTTTCGTTTGTTCATTTTTTTCTTTCAGTAAATACTACTTTCATACTGCTGATGTGTTCCTTTCAAATCTCATAAAATCCCTAATTATAATAGCATGTCAATTAGGAGTGCAGCATAGTAAAAGATAATGGTGTCACACAGCCACAAAATTCTGATTAAATGACATCCTTCATCTTCGATCCTTGAATTTTTGGTCACACAGACTAGAAGTGCAATAAGGAAGACCTTAATACAATAAAGAAGACGCTTAACAAGTAACTTGGACACAGACCTCTCTCTAATGCAATTAGAAAATATTGACTAGAGTGATTATTTCAACATTTAAGAAAAGTTAAAAAAATAATAAGGCAGCCCCTCCCAAGGATGTCTGTCAGAAATGCCTTACTGTATTGTTATCTGTATTGAGCCACATATATAACAAAGGCACCATATATTTGGAGCTCTGGACAAGTGGCAGATCTTAAGCAAGGTACTTATTAGGTGTTATTTCATTTCATCTTCACCACACCTCTATGAAGTAATGCTGTTATTATCCCTATTGTACACAAAAAGAAACTAAGACCTGGAGAGGTTAAATAATTTATCCAATGTCACTCAGCTGGAGAGCGGTAGAGCTAGGATTCAAGCCTAGACTTGTCTGACTGCAAAGCCTTTGCTCTTTCTGCTTTATCTGCCTCTCATCACCTAATAAGCTTGGGGCAACACAGGTGCTACAAATAAGCATAAATAAGGTGTTTTTTTTTTTTTCCTGTTGGCTCCCTTAGAGATTACTTGGGTACCAGTGTGGGGCTTAGAACTAAGTGTTGATGGTGGAGGGCAATGTAAAGCTGGGGAGGTGGGTGTGAAATGGGAGCAACTATCATCACTTTGTCGGGCGGGGGGGACCACCTAACACTGGAAACAGTTGGAGCAACTTATATGTTGTGTCTGTTATCGGCCCAATTCCAGCTGATAGTACAGCACACTGTCAGAGCATTGTATGGCTATAATATGGATAAAAAACATCAAAAAGGTTGGTAAGAGCTCAATTTAAAATTTTTAGGTATGGAAAGGGGAGACTAGGTCAAAATAAAATATTTGGGGGTTTTTTGGTTTTTATTTTAGACTACTGAATTTTGTAATTAGTATTAAAAGTTGGGGCTTTATAAAAATTTTTGTTATCTTAAAATTATTCTAAAAGAATTTCTTGGTACTGTAAATGGAAATAAGATCATTTTAAAATGTGGCATAATTAGTGTAGATTTTACATGATTAAGTTTATTTTAAGCTATTTATAAAGCAATATTGATACAGATTTGTTATTAGGTATAGAAGACTGGGGATATGGTACCAGAAGAAATGTATTTTTGAGAATAACTTTTCATATTTAGAAAATGTTCTACCTAGTAGAGTAATAATTAATATTTGCATAGGTCTCTTTAGTCTATAATGTGCTTTGATGTTTTCTTATTTACTGCTCTAATAATTATGCAAGGTTTTTGATCATGAACATCATACATCAAATAAATCCCAGAGGTCCACTGCCTATTCTCACTTTTGAGTGATAGAGTTTGGTGATAAAGAATATTATGGGCTTGGAAAGGGGACTTGGTTAAGGAGAATTTATGGAGCTGAAGACAGAGGTGAATGAAAGATCAGGTAGAGAGTGAGCAGCATGCTACACTGGAAACAAGCTCGGATTAGAAATCAGAAGACACAGTTTCATCTTTGCTAATAGGCAGCTTTGTGTCCTCAGGCAACTTCCTTTACCTCTAGCTAACGTCTATTTCCTCATTTGTAAATGAAGGCTTTAGTTGATCCCTGAGATCAAATTTATCAAAATTATCTGTGATTCAATAACAGTAATAAGTTTTAATGGTTATTTTCCAATCAATAATTTCTACATGATAAGCATGAATTACTAACATACTTTTATAATGAGCATGTATTACATATCCAGAAACAAAAAAAAAAGTAATTAAACTTTCTGTAGTTTTAATTCCTTCAACCACACGGCTTTCTTCTATCAGTTCATGCCACTACAACCTTTGAACTGATCCATAAAATACTAATTAGTGATTAAATTTTTAAAAATGAGTTGCAATAGTAGTTTTGAAAGAAATATCAATAAGTCTTTCTACCATATATATGAGTATTATTTTATTTAAGAGAAAATGGATAACCATTTTCTATTTTTGCTTTTGCACTTGAATTGATTCCATTATTATACCTCTGGAAAATTTTGAGGTATTCATTAAAGTAACATATCCTTGTTTATTCTCAGACTGTTTTATTTATCTGCTGGATCCAAATATTTATAAACTGGAAAATAATATCAAGTAAGAGACCTTGGTTTTATAACTATTTTGGCACTTCTGTACTTAAATTACTTTTTGAATTGTTTAGTCCTTCTATTATCTAAAATGTAATCATGGATATTTGAAGTTTTGCCTTCTGAAGAAAATTTGAAGGTTGATTTTCAATATATACCTATAAAGATGCCAAAAATATATAAAATATGCTGCTAGAACTGACTGGCAAAAATATTTTCAAGGCTATCAATCACAAAGAGTGTGTCCTTGAACTTTTAGGTTTCATTTGATATGTGAAGTCCACCTTAGGCTGGCTTCATCTCAAGGATTGTTTTCTTAGGTTTACCTGACCCTCCATCAACACTGCCTGTGGGTGTCCCCTTTCCCATCCCCACCCTTTCCTACTGATAGACAGTAATGGTCAATTACTGTGCTGCGGCAAGCTTAACATCTCATTTTTTGTGGTCACGAGGTGTGTACTTTGTATAATCTACTTTGTGTTCTCCTCAGCATTAAGATGACCCATCCTTTGAAAAAACAATAATGCATCCCTAGGAAGTCACATTAGAAAACATTAATGTTTTGACTAATTTAAAACTGCAAATGAAAAACACCTAGACTACAATTATCAGTTTATGAGGAAAAAGGGTATCATTAAATGAGTTTAGTTGTTTCTTCTTAGTACCAATTACTTTACACATGCCTAATTTGTTTTTCCTTTGCATGTACAATCTATTGCCCTTTAAGGTAAATGTGGGCTTATGTAGAATGATGACTGTGTGTCAGCTCTTTATAGGATCGACCATCTAAGCTAAAGTTGAACACTAAGGATAAAATGGTTTAGGAGAAGTTCATTATTGTGTCACAGGTATCTCTTTTGTCTACTAAAAAAAAAAGTCTCACTTTCTAAGCAGTTGACCAGCTCAAATAGACTGTAATCTCAACAAATTATGTGTATTCATCTGCCTATTATGAGCTTAAATTGAGCTGGCAATTAAATATTTAGAAACTAATTCCTTATTAAATCTCATGAATTAGGTTAAATTGGTATTTATCTTTATTTGATTGTGCTATCTGGTGCCAGGGAAAATCTGGCATAGTCTCTCTTCCAAACTGTTGACATGTTTTAGAGTAAAAGTATGTGACAACTCTTCTGATTTCTCCTGTTCACATAGTTCAGAGACTGGCTCATCAATGCCATTTGTTCCGGATTGCTTTGCAAACCATAGTAGTATATAAAAGCCCCATAGTATAAATGTCCCAGAAGTGCTCAAATCCTGACTTTTGGTCAAATTAACTAGCAATTGTCTTCATATGGAAAAAGATTAAAATGACTTCCAGTTGTTTCAATACTTCCAGTTTAAAATACTTTCAGTTATCTGCCAAATATGTCTGTAGAAAGACAATTCAGCTTACCAACTAAATCTAAAAGTCCAGCCCTATACATAAACTGTTGGCTCAATCAACAGAGGAATGGGTAACCATTTCTGGGGTGTTTATAAGGATTACTGCTCAAAATATATCTCTGATAAATTTCCCTTAATATATATCCAGATTGACTCTGGGTATAAATATTGTTGAAATTATCTTTAAATAACTACCACCCCCTCAAAGGAAAGGAAGCCTCTCTACTGGAATTCATTTGTTTTGAAATTAAAAGAGGGAAGAAGATCCTTCAGATATTTAGTCTAGATTCTTTGAACTTCAATTTTATTTTCTGGCTTTGCTGTTAAGAAGTTATACACTATTTTTAAATTAACCCAACTGTCCATAAATCCAAGATTCAGACTCTGACTTAGGGACAAAAGGATAATTTATAAAAGATGACAATGTTTTGCCTCTTTGTCTTTAAGGAAGTGGTATAAGGGATGTGCTACTCAACAGTAGGCAAACCTGAGTCCAGTCAACACTCTCCTTATTAACTATGTGATGAGGTAACTTAACTCTGAATCTCAACTTCCTTTTAGGTAAAATGGAGATAGTAATGTCTCTACATAGTCAGTGTAGTACCATAGATATAGTATCTGGTACATGGTGAATCTCAAATGTTAATTACTTCGTCAAAATTTAGGGCAGACACCTTAGAAACCAATTAGAGAGCTATCTCTTCACTGATCTTATTTCCTGAATCTATGTTTAGATTTTGTAATACAAATCCATTGTCACTCTGTCTGAAAAAGATATTGCATTTATTTACATTCTGTATTTTATTTGCTTTAAAGATTCTTTTTCTCAAACTTTCAGGAAAGAATCCTACTTAAAGTGCCCAGAAATTGTTAAGTTGATGCTCACTTGATCTCCATCCATTGTAATTTCATTATCTTCAAACATTCTGCCTTTAAATCCTCATGTTTATAAATTAAAGTCCTAATTTAGGGGTGAGTAATCTTTGAAAAATTATGGGCCAGTCTTCCTTCTGATATTTGAGGGAGGTGGGTAGTACTGACTGGCCAAACCTTCTGAATAATTTCACAAACAGGATGTGAGGTGGAAAATACATACAGACCACCTGCCCTAAATGCAGATGTAAAAAGGGAGGGGTTAAACATTAGCCACTGATCTGAATAACTCCGGCTGGTCTACCCAAACTATGGAAAGATATGTCTCTCTTGTTTAACATTGTGTTTCTGGTGCCTACCATAGTGCTTATCATACAGTAGTTGCTTAAGAAATGTTTGTTGACTGACTACATGAACAAACAAATGGGTGCCACTAAGAATCAACCCATGTGTACTCTTTGGTAATGTACAATATGTTACAGACACCTAGTTATATCAGTTAGGAATGCTTTCAATTGAAAATCAGAATACTTACCCAATAGTGGCTTAAACAAATGAGGTGTATTTCCCTCAACAGTTTGGAAGATGGCCGCTGCAGGTGTGTTGGCTGAGTGGCCTATGATGCCAGGTTTAAAGTCTCTGAGAGTCTCTTGGACTTTTCTGAGTTGCTAGATTGTTGCAGGAGTCCCAAGCATTGTGTCCTTCCATAACCATATTCAAAGACAGAAGTAGCTAGTGGTTCAGGGGAGAGGGCTTCTCCTTGTACCTTCTCTCACTAGGGAGGAAAACACTCCCCAGGAGACTCCTAAGGAATTTCCTATTACACTTCATTAGGCAAAACTGGGTCACACTTGCTCCTAGATCAAAAACTAGAAGCACATTCCCTTAGATCATAGGATCTCCAACTAACATTTAAATAGGGATTCTCTTAGTAAGAAAGAAAGGATAGGATGAAAATGGCTTTTGCTACCCTCTGTTACCTTATTGTGATAACAGAATCACCTGGAGGGCTTGTTCAAACTCAGTGTTTTGTTGATATTTCTCATCTATGATTAGACATAGAATTGGTGCTTTTAGTTACCACTGCTGGAGTTAAATATAGAACGAAGGAATGTTGTTAAATTAAAATGAGATGTATAATTCAAGGAAGAGGATTAACAATCTTTCTAAATTTTCTTGCATCAGTACCTGTGATTTTGTCAGCATTTCTGAAGAAGTGTAGTTGATTGGCTCTTTGCATTCATAAAGGGAATAAAATCTATTGCAACAAATAGAAATAAATTAAGATATGGACTGATTTTGAAAACTCTTTTATCGTAAGCATAAGAATATCTCGAGTTTGTGTTTTTCCTAACCAATGTCCATAAGAACAAAATTATGAATCAAAAAATGAAAAATTCAAACATCTTTGTAGTGTCATAGAAACTATATATACTATATCTAGTATATGATATCACAGAAGCCCTAAAAGTGGAATCCAACCTTTTGGAATTAATTTACTTAAACTACTTGTTTATAATAACACAAGCTTGGTCTCAAAATACTGGTTTCACTTTAAACCAAGAAGTACATGGTTTTAGGAAGTAATAATCCATACAGTAGCTATGATTTAATGGAGTTTTATTGCTTTGTGACATTCTCCATACTGTTATTATTAGTACAAGTGATATTGCATAGTTTTCCAACATACTGTTTTAGGTGACAGACATTAAACATCAAAAATACTAAAAATTATCTCAGAGTAAGATGTCGCCTCCAAAAAAGAAAGCACTTGTTTCTATTAATTTTTAATTCA
Source organism: Eidolon dupreanum (assembly GCA_028627145.1). Classification (NCBI taxonomy): domain Eukaryota; kingdom Metazoa; phylum Chordata; class Mammalia; order Chiroptera; family Pteropodidae; genus Eidolon; species Eidolon dupreanum. Next base: position 136,046,318 of record CM053503.1, read on the forward strand.
TATTAAATATAATTAAGATAAAAAATAAAAATCATAATTTGTCCATTCTCCACTATAACTGAGCCTCCAAGGGTATCTATATTTACATTTCATTAGAGACAGACATATATTAGAGTAAACCTGGCCATCAAACCAAAACATTCATCTTATCTCTACTTTTTAAAAAATAGACAGTACATTAAAATTAAAGGTCAATTACTTTGAGATGTTATGTACTATAAAAGGCAACCACTAAAAATACCTGCAGTTATTTATAAGTAGATTTTCCACACTTTTTAGAGTATGTGCCAGGCAAAAAGAGGTGATAATATAATGTCATCATCAATCAATTACTTGTTTACCACTCTAGTAAATATTAAAGCATTTATTCTGATATAAAAGTGAAGTTTACAGGATGTAGGATTTTCCTGGTAAGTTGGAACAATTCCACAGAATGCAGGATGGGTGGCACCCTTACAGTTTCCTAGTTAAATAGGTTATACAAAATCTGAAGATTTTTAAATTTGATTTTTCCCCCTTTTATCTGTTTACTCTTTCTTTCTTTCTTTTTTTTTTTTAAGAACTTATTTTCCACGCTACAGTTTATGGAGTGTTAAATCCTTGTAAGGATGTAAGAAAACATCATTTCAGAATCTCTGCTTAATTCTATCAACTTGTCAACTGAGCATTAAAATCCCTGGCTGGAAGTGGGTTGTTTAGTTAGCCAGTGGGTTGATTTATTTATTTTTGGTTGCTAATTTTTTCTTTATATATTTTTTAAGTAAGACACAAACCCAAGGGACAGGTCCCATTGCTCATAAGCATTTAAAACTAGAATTTAAGGATTATAATTATTATAGGTTGAATTGTGTCCCCCCAAAATTCATATGTTGAAACCCCAGTACCTCAGAATGTTACCTGAGTTGGAATAGGATCATCGCTGATATAATAAGTTAAGATAAGGTCATACTGGAGTAGGGTGGGCTCCTAATTCAATATGACTAATATTCTTATAAAAAAAGGTAAATTTGGACACAGACACAAACACAAGGATGCTACATGGAGATGAAGGCAGAGATCTACAAGCCAAGGAATGCCAAAGATTGCTAACAAACCACTGGAAGCTAGGAGAGAGGCATGGAACAGATTCTCCCTCACAGCCTTCAGAAGGAACCAACCCTGCTGACGCTTTGATTTTGGACTTCTAGCCTCCAGAATTGAGACAATACATTTCTGTTGTTCTAAGCCACCCAGTTTCTGGTACTTTGTTACAGTAGGCCTAGCAAACTAATATAATAGGAAATTAAGTTTCTTTCATCAGAAAAACATACCATACAAATTCTCCCAAGAATTGATATGTTTCAGGAACAAACACAAAGTGATTGTGACTGCGAAGCAAACCACTCATCTCATTTCTACCACTCTTCTTACAGGAAATACTTTATAATAAAAATTCTTCAGAAAGTGATTAAATCTTGGTTATTAGTTACGTATGCTTAATACTAATGCCACATATGGCAGAAACAGCATTATGTTACATTGAAATAAAGTATACAAAAGTAATTGAGAAAAAAATTAAGGAAAAACTCCAATAATTGAAATAAATTTAGCATTTTAACTGGAGAGCGAACCTTTTCATATGCAAAAACTACACTGAATCCCTTTTATCTGAGATGAAGAAGGCATGCTTTATCTTAAATAATTTTTAAAAATAGAAGTGATTGAAGAGTAATTATTCTAAGGATTTTTCTTTCTCTCCTTATAAAGTCAATAAGGGCAAATTTCACAGTTATCTCTCTGCTCTATGGGTTAGAGATTTGGATATGATGTAGAACAAACGTGTGGTTATTTGGCAGGGACTAGAGGTCTCAAAGTAGTGATATTTTAAAATCTGGAGCCAAAGTCAAGTAATATCTGAGTCTATCTCAAAAAAAGGGAAGGCTCTCTAGGGAAATTAACCCTCCCTGGAAAGGGGTAGTCCCTATCAGAGAGAGTGAATGAGAGACAGCAAGACAGAGAGCAAGAGAGCAAGAGCCAGAGACAGAGTGGATGTCAGCACTAAAGAGAACTACAATAGTAGACGTAAGAATTATTTGGCTTTGCCACACTTACTTGAAAATTCCTTTAAAGTCATCTAATTCTTTTTTTTGTTTGTTTTTCATTTAATTCTCACCAAGTAATCTGGTATTTATTAATGTAGTATCACAGATCACATGCTGTTGGATAGAAGGAGTATTACAGAATGTTCTTTTCCCTAGAAAGCAATATGCCTCTCTGCAAATTGAAACAGTGGTATAAACCAATATCCCTTGAGTTTAGCAAATATGATCTAGTTAAAATAATTTAAAAAATAATAGCTAACACTTACAGAGCACTATGTGCCTGACACTCTTCTATGTACTTTACATAGACTAATTTATTTAATTCTCGCATAAACCCCATTAAGTAAGCATGATTATTATGCCTATTTTATAGACAAGGATATTGAGATTTAGATCTCTGGGTTTCTAGACCTGAGAGCTAAAAAACTGAACCTTTGACCGGTAATGATTCCCTAATGTACTCTACCTTCTTATACCTGGCTTGAAATAGACAGCCTCACCAATCATATTACCATACAAGGTAATATCTGCACTACCTCAGTGACTCTGTACATAGCTCAGTTTTCTCTTGAGAATGAAGATAGCAGTAAATAATTGCAAAAAAAAAAAAATCTGTCCTCTCAGATCAACTATAGGTGAGTGATTTTCCAAGTTGTCATCTACCTAGCATCCATAGAAGATAGATAGTATGAAATAGCTTTGATATGTAGTATGTACAGATTATGTGTAATTTTGTGCTCACGCCATCACAATACTGGTTTAGAAGTACAGTTGACCCTTGGACAATGTGGGTTTGAACTGCGTGGGTCCACTTATATGTGTATTTTTTTCTATAAATACTGCAAATGTATTTTCTCTTCCTTATGATTTTCTTAACATTTCTTTTCTCTAGCCTACTTTACTTGTAAGAATATGGTACATAATACATATAACATACAAAATATGTGTTAAGTGACTGTTTATGTTATCGATAAAGCTTCTGGTCAATAGTAGGCTATTGGTAGTTAAGTCTTTGGGAAGTCAAAAGTTATACATGGATTTTCAACTGTGCCAGGGTTTGACACCTCTAACCTCTACATTTTCCAAGGGTCAACTATAATACTGTATACTTAGGATGTCAGTTTTGTAAGGGTGAATTTCTTTTGCAAGGAAGTACTGCATATCCAGATTGCAAGTAATTAAACCTTACCCCACGTGCTATAAGAGACTTTATGCATTCCTTGGAACCACTGTAGTTTCTCAAAATGTATGACTAAAAGTTAAATTTGAGGTGTCTGCTTTTCTTCTACAATTCTCCAGATCTTTAATAGATAAATTAAAAATAAACAGTAACAAAATATAGGTGCAGAACAATTTCCTACAATCAATTTTTATCTTTGACCAACAAGACTCATTTAAATTTTGTTACTCTAGTAAAAATAAGATCTTTTAAGAGCTAAGACTGTGGAATTTGGCCTCAAATGCTGTTATATTATCAACATTAAAGAAACAAACATAATCAAAATAGAGAGCAATGAAATAAGAGGTAAACTGAGGGAAAACATGAGGCATGACATCAATTTCTATATAAAGAGTAGTTTTTATCCCATAAACCTCAAGACAACCAAAAGGCTGGGAAAAGAGAGAAGAGCACCTGGGGCTCACCCCAAGGTGAGGAGGAAGTCGAAAGTTACTTTACAGGGTTTCTGAGCAGAGTCATGGCTGGGTACATCTTTGCTGCCCATCAACTCTCATTTATGCAGCTCCTTCTAGGTGGCAGGCACCCTCCGAGGTGCAGAAATACAGACATGAACTGAACAGATAAGATCCCTACCCCGTGAGGCTTACATTTACTGTGACACACTCATGGCTGGGGTATTAATCCCTTACATTACTAGAGAAGAAAAGATTTAGAGGAGTGGACTTTCTCTGAGACTCTCTTGCACCCAACTGGATCTAACAGACAAGAATGACATTGAGAGCTACTGAAATATCCTGATTTTTCTCCCTGCTTTGGATACTCAGTAGGTAAGACTACAATATGGACCATAATCAGTAATCTATAAAAATAACAATTATAGAAATACTTGGAATCTTCAAATTGCAACAGTCTGGGCACATGGAAGATTTCAATAAATATTTTTTAAATGAATGTATAATTAATAATAATTTTTAATACTTAAAAATCTGCTTCATTATTTAATATTTATTGTATGACACAAAGTTATGTGACACTGTGAAAACCATTTGTCTTTTCCCCTTGAAAAAAAAGCAATACCCGGATATTACCTAAATAAAGAAAATGCTTAGACAATTTAAGGTAGGATGAGGGGCTATTTCAGGCAAGCACTCCAGTTTCTTACATCCATGTGGATTCTTTATAAACAAATAAAAACATGAAGTCACGAGAGTTCCTTCACCTGAGGAGAACCATCTTATCACAGCATAGATTCCAGTGGTAGTTGGCTGACCCTTATCTTCAAAATGAATAATGTTGAGAACCAAAGAAATGAACAATGGGGATTGTTCTCCTTTCTGAGCTCAAAGGACACACTCTCTAAGGAGCAAAGGTAAAGAGGAGGAATTTAGTTTGCTTAGTGAAAACAAAAGAAATTGTCCAGTGGATTTTACTTCTAACTAGAATAAGTGAGCCATGTCCGGATAGGCACAGTATAGACAAAATTTGTTAACTGAATAGATAATTTCATTAGAAGAAATTCGATATTGGGAAAAAGAAATGTAGTTGCATAATTTTCTGTCAAACATGAAAAGTACTCAAATATACTATAAATTTTTGGTTAGAGAATACAAATAAATGTCAACTATTCCTATCATTGGCAGTAGTACAATTTTCTTTCCACATCCTCCTAATATTATTATCTTCCTGCCTAATTGCTTCCTCAATCATCTACTTACAGTCTAGCACAAACTGAAGGGAAAAGATTTTCATTACCATTCTATAGAGTAAAAATTTTAATTAACCTTCCTAACAAACATAGAAGGGGAAATTAATAGCGATTCATTTGAATGGGAGTGAAGGAAATCATCTCTCCTTAGGTAGATGTTTCTTTAGACAAAGTGAAGATGCTGTTCGTCCCCAAAATGAGGTAGGGAGCAAGGAAGAGATAAACAAAAGCCCAGGAAATGGAAGAGAGGCAGCTTGTATTTCATGAGGCTGCGCTTCCTGGTACAGCTTTCACTATTTTATTTAAGTTATTCTAAATTTTCAACATGATACACCCACATTAAAATATCAGTCCAAAACACATTCCAGAGACATGTTAACCATACAATCATTTCTTAATTATCTCTGCTAATAGGAAACTAGGGTAAAGATAACCCAAATATTTTGATTTTTTAGACACCACTTTGCTTTGAATTTAATGTATTTTTATTGAGATATAATTAACATACAACATTATATTAGTTTCAGGTATAAAACAGAATGATTTCATATTGGTATATATTGTGAAATGATTACCACAATAAGTCTAGTAACCATCCATCATTATACATAGTTACAACATTTTTGGTTCTTGTCATGAGAACTATTAAGATCTACTCTCTTAGCAACTTTCAAATATGCAATACAGTATTATTAACTATAGACACCATGCTGTATATTTCATCCTCGTGACTTATTTAATAATTAGATATTTGTACCTTTTGACCCCTTTCACCCATTTCACCCACCCTGCACCTCATGCTTCTGGCATCCAACAGTCTGTTTCAAATATCTTTTTTAAAACCATTTTAATTGGGCTATGGATATAGTATAGTATCAATATATAATATGAAAAGTTGATGAGCAATAAGAATTACTACCTTGGGACTGTTGTTGGTAGTTATTTCTCCCATTCTGTCAGGAAGTTTATGCCCAGTGTGGAAACTGAAGGGATATAATTTATCCCTAGGAATAAATTAGGATCTGAAGGAATATGAAAGTTGAAAAGTGTCCATTTCTAAGGCCTCTTCAACATTTAGGAATCTGTGTCTGGAAGACAAGGAACTTAACATGCAATCACTGGATTACCTATCACACAGAAAAGGAAAAAGGAGTTTTCTAAGAACCTTTGATCTTCAAAGACAAAAATAAACCTAAAATAAATTTATGAGAGGAAGTGAACCTGGGGAGCATACCAGGTAGCAAGAATCAACTGGCTTTGAACCAACTGGCTCGAGAGCAGAGGAACATTTATTCTTTCAATGAAAATAAGAAAAAAAAATTAAAGAGAGGTGATAGCGTATTTGGTTTGTTAATATTTTAACCTTTGAAAATTTCCAAAAGGGCACTTCTACACATGCACATCAAAAAAGTCATGGCCCCACCCAAATGTCCATGTGCACACTAGTATTTTTAGTGTATGATACACAAACAGCCTAAGGAAGTCTAGTTCTAAAACATACTTAGGTATATTTCATGACAAATCCTCAGGCTGGAACCAAGGTAAAACCCAAGAAGCTACTGACCCTTCCAGAAAACCCATATGGGCAGCTGCAGGATGATTAGGTGAACATAAAATGGTATGGGCTTTGGTAGGCAGAACAAGGTATTATTCATCTCTGGAAACCCAGCACCTATTACAGTGCTTGGTACATAGTCATTGCTTGATAAATGTTGATTAATTAATAAATGTGCACTTTATAGGTGTATAATCATAGGTAGCTACCTGGATTGGGAATAAGTTACAGATTGAAATTCAAATTATGTTGGTAAATTGTTCTGTGAACTTTTATGATTCAGTTCCTGTCCATTTGATCATCTGAGAAAGAGGCTGCCTATTGGGATGTTTAATGTACATAATGTGTGCTGAAATCCTCATATTAAAGTGCCAAATTACTATTATTTTTAACTAAATAACTCATTCTTTATATTTACCAGAGTGCCTTTCATCTAAATACTTAAAAGCACTTCCAATCATAGCAAACTCCTCATACTTTCTAGAACCTTAACATATTTTAAAGACTAAAAATATATTTATAGCTCTCATTTGTAATATTCATTTTTATCTAATCCCAGATGATTTCACTGAAATAAAATAATTTACAGCCATTCTCTTGTCTCTTACCTTTTTCAAAATGAATGAAATATTTTCATTAAAAGGGTTACTAGGTAAAATAAAATAATGTAGTAGGCCATTAGACTCACTATTAAGTTGAAGGTCAATAGGGCTTTAACTCTGTTTATTGTAGCCAGACTCAGATAAACCTGAATAAATTTTTATCATTCTCCAAAGACTTGAAATCTCTGGACCACCACTAGCCCTAAGGACATAAGTCATTTCTGGGATTTAGGTGGCGGGAATTCACCAGGGAACAACTTCATTCAAGGAAAGAAACTTGACTCTTCCGAATCGCAGTTCTTCTAGCACCTGAGAAACCAGGGTGGGGTGGGTCATCCAGAGGCCACACTCAAGGACCCCTCCCACCCTTGCTGCTCAAACCCAGGCCAGTCTTGGCTACTGGTACTTCAGCCATTTCCAAACATCCCTCTGAGGACCATTTGCTACTATGGCACAGAGGACCAGTTTCACAATCAGTGCAAACTGACCTGTCTTCACTGCTGAAAAGTAGAATAGGCTAAGAGAAAACCAAAGAAACTAGGAGTCAATAATAGATTCAAGAAATGTTTATGTCTAACAAGTCCCTTTACATGGAAATGTCTTATTATTGTTTTCCCAGATCTATATTTAACATAAAACAATGATCATTTGGAAATTGAAATATATTTAAAGCATATAACATGAGAATTTTGGTTGGAAAAGGAAATAACAGAAGGGATTTTTGTTGAAATTTTAAAAGAACTAAATATAGATTTTTATTTAATAAGTTGTAAAAAAATAGAAAATTATATAATTGACAAAATTAAAAATCAACCTTTCTTTTCTTTCTCTTTCACTCTTATACATCAAAATAAATCTCTCCAAAGTATAAATTATTCCAAAATACAGACCATTTGTAAATTTTTATTTATAAATAAAATACATATTTTGTTATCTTGCACATTATTCCTTAAAATGCACTTTGCTGAATTCAAATATTTTTATTTTGTTATACATTTAGGAAAAAAAAAAGAGATAGATGCTTCATCCCTTTTAACGACTGCTTCTTTCTTCCTGGCTTTCTGAAGGAGGAAAACATAAAGGATGAAACTTACCAAGATCAAATGTAAAAATATCCTGTACTTTCTCAAAATCCTCTATGGATACTACACTTTTTTATGGTTCTATTTAAGGCCATGATTTGATTTATATGTCTAATTCTACCAAATATTCATACATTCTTAAAAATACCTATTGTCATAAAAAATAACTGATTTTTTTTTTTTATTTTTTGGAAGGAAATTCCCCCCAAAAGAATAAATAATGAAGCATTTTTCAATTTTTAACTCCACACACAATGATATTTTAAATGCTGCTTGAGTAACTTATATTTATTAAAGTTTATTTTATGTTTGTTATGTTTTGCTTTCTTTATTGTTTTTTTTAACTGTGAAAATAAAAACATCCTAATCCTATCTCATAATGATAAATTATTATTTATTAAAAAATAAAACTATCAGTAGCCAATGATTCATTGTGCCCTTCACAAACCTGATTATTATATATATTCTAAAAATAAATACAATAATGAACTCCTTGCTTCTGCATAAGTATGGGCATCATAATTATAGGATTATAAATCTTAAGGTCAAAACAATAGGTCAGAACTCTGATCCGATTCAGACCAAGATGAAGCCTCTATTGAAAAAACAAAACTAAATAACAATAACAAAAATCCTATCCAGTGCAGAAGAATGCATTTAGACCAACTGTTTATTAGATTCAAATATCTTTGCTCAGCTGGGCAAATTCATTAAAAGACGCTAATGTAAGCCAGATTTTCTTGTAAAACTCAGAGTTCTCAAAATTTAATTCAATGGTGAGGATGATCAATTTAGTGTAAGAACACTGGCTAATTGGTGTTATAGGAAAAGACTGATTTTTATCCTCTGAAATAATTTCTTAATAGATAATTTTGAATTTCCTCAATTTGTACAATATCAGAGTTCTAGAATTATGCTTAACTATGCAAAAGTAATAACTGTGGATACTTCGTGCCAGGAATCAAGGCTAAAAAATCTGTTACATGCCTCAGTTTTCCAAAGCAAATTAAATAGTCTTAATAAATTATTTTTGTGTGGGTTAACTACTAAGATAAGTTACATAAGAAAAATAAGCTGATGCATAATGGTCTCTAACATAGCTATGTAGTTTTAATATTCTGAATAATTCAAAACAGAGGTAACAGATTAAACATGTAACCTTAAATTCCTTGTGCAGAGTACAGCTCCAAAATAATATGTGAAATTATTTTCAAAAAATAAAATTATGTTTCTAAATGGATACTTGCTGGAAAGATGACCAATTTCACTGTGATAACAGGAATCTAAAACAAATTAAACAAGAAAATAGCAATGTATTTCATCATTTTAATTAGTTTTTATTTTAAATACTTAACCCCCAGAAGGCATGTAGATTGTAAGAAGGGAGGAAAGGTGGGCGGGAAGAATATATTGGTTCTATTGTTCCTTCAGAGCTTTAGGAGCTGCTCTATTTATGGCTAAAACACATTAGTCTTGGGATCTGTAAGGACTGATGACTCTCAATAGAATCCTAGGGTCAAAACTAATTTATTTTACTTTTAAAACATTTAATTTTTTGAAGATTATCTGTATTTGCTTGTGTCTGTTATATACTGAATCCTATTTAGGAAACACTGCACAACCTGAAAGCAACAGTCTGTCCCACACAAACAAACACATTATTCTCAAACCTCCCTGACTCCCAAACTTAACTACCATACACACACTATTTTTAACAAAACAAGGAATCACAGCTTGTTTCTTTCAAAATTTCTCTGCAAACAAAACAAATGGTTCATGCTCTGGAGTGAAGCTGGCAAACCTCAAACAGAACAGCCAGTGGCAAGGAGAGTGTTCTGCCCTCAAGATAGGAGCAGTGGCTCTTCTGTCCATCCCTGGCTGACAGGTATCAGGAGGCCAGGCAGAACCAGGCAAGAGTGGGGTCTCAAATGTGTGTGTGTGTGTGTGTGTGTGTGTGTGTGTGTGTGCATCTCTCTCCCTCCACCACACCTCTCCCTCCCCCCCCTCCTCTCTCTCTTTCTCTCTCTCTCTGTTTCCTGGCTTTAGTAATTTGGTCCATAAAGTAAAACATATTTCAGTATAAATGAGGGAGAACCTACTAAATTAATTAACTCCACTTTGATACCTACAAAGTTTAGCCAAATATATCTAAGTCTTAGTCTTTCCTAGTCAATTACAACCATTACTTTTCTATTTTATTTCAACTCAATCAGATGCTAATATTTTATACACTATCACATAGTTAGTTAGTTAGTTAGTTAGTTAGTTAGTTAGTTAGTTAGTTATTGGGGTCTTTTCCATCATCACTGCCTCCTTTGTAAAAAGTCCACACTTTTAAGTCCAGGCTTCTTTTTCTTCTTTTTTCTTTTTTAAATAGACTTTATGTTTTAGAGCAGTTTTAGGTTCACAGCACAATCAAGCAGAAGGTACAGAGATTTTCTATCTACGTTTTTCTATCTGCGTGGTGTCCCTCATTATCAACATCTCCTGCCAGCACTGTACATTTGTTACAATGGATGGACCTACATTAGTATGTCGTTATCACCTAAAGTCTATAGTTCATATTAGGTTCACTCTTGGTTTCATACATTCTATGGGTTTGGACAAATGTATAATGACAATTTAACTCTCATAACTGTATAAGTTATTCTCCATTAGAGGGAAATTTTTAAAAATATATTTTTTAAGAACTAATTTTTAAAGTCAAGCTAATCATAATCAAGTTCCTTCAACTCTTGGTAGATTCATAAAAGTTCACATTGGTGTTGCCAATAATCTGTTTTCCAATACCTCAACTTTTTTGACAAGAGTTAACTGGCAGGCTTAGTATTTGGCAATTTTTTTCTGTATCGATTAATTTTGTTTATTTTTATTTTTAAGAAGCAATAGAAACACAAATTGAAATAATATTTTACTAAATTAATCATTTGTTTGATTGCACTAATTGATCTTTTCAATAATGATGGTGTTATCAAACACAATATAAAGTGCCTAAACTGAAAATTAAATTTGCCCAGGCATATGGAAATTCAGAAAATGTAAGGCGCATTTATGCATTTTCTACATATAGCACAATATGCATATCACCAGTAATATACCCTCATAAGACAACAAGGTGGTACCACAGGACATTATTAAGTAACCTGAAAACAGAGCGTACTATCAAATGCTTTGAATATATGGACTATACAGAATAACATTTTATTAAACAATGTGTAACAAGGTATAAAAGTCTTGACAATCATAATTCTTTTTAGGTTTTTGAACTTGTTCCAACATCTACCAGCTCTTATAAGGATCATTTGAGAAGCCAGGCTAAGACTATGGCAGGCTGCTGCCTGGCCAGGCAGATTGTCCAGTGGGTTCAGCTGGTCTTCAGAGCTTCATTTATCTTTGACTGACCTTCTCTAGGTGTATCCCCTACACCACATATGCCCTCCAGGTACCCCCATATAACTTCCTCCACAACCCACCAGCCTCCCACCCCTCAGCAAAATATACTTCAGGAACTATGGGACAGATTCACTTTCATGTACAAATAACTGACAAAGCTTCATTCATACACTATCTTTTCTTTGGGGGTGGGGAGCATTTCCATCATCACTAACTCCTTTGTGAAAAATCCACATTTAAGTTCAAGCTTCTTTTCTTTCTTTTCTTTCTTTCTTTTTTTAATAAATTTTACTTTTTAGAGCAGTTTTAGGTTGACAGCAAAATTATCATTCTTGAATTGTTTGAATTTTAAACAACAAATAAGCAAAGAATAAAATATTTAATTTTCCAATTTCAGGATCCTGGCAAGTGAAGAAAGTATTTTTACAGGATGGCAGGACAGGGAGGGATCTTCCAGCAAAAGGGATAGTGAAAGCTTAGTAAACTTGAATTGTTCTCAGAAATGCTATAAGTACAATTCATATGTACTTAGGTCAGATGAAATATTTCTACATAAAATGTGACTACTAGTAGTTGCTTATATCAAGTAGCTGTATAGGAGACCAACCTACAGCTTTATAAATTAAAACATAATTATTTACAAGCCTCACTTCATCTTAAGTTACTCCCAAATTACTGTGATCTATAGAAAAATATTTGGTTGTCCACTACACAGATGTTGATCTGTTGACTATTGCACCCTATCAGCCCTGATGCAGACTATGCCTTGGCACATACACAACACAGAAGAATTCTGTTTTTTCATTCTACTATTAATAGAATGAAAATACAGTCATGTGCTGCATAACAACGTTTTGGTCAACAACAGACCACATATGCAATGACAGTCCCGTAATATTATAAAGGAGCTGAAAAATTCTAGACATGTTGCAGCTGTCATAACATCTTAGCACAATGCGTTACGTGTTTGTGGTATGCTGGTGTAAACAAATCTACTCTACTGCCAGTCATATAAATGTATAGCACATACAGTTATGTACAGTACATAATACTTGATACTGATAATAAACAATTACATTACTGGTATACATATTTACCATACCATACTTTTTATCCTTATTTTAAAGTGTATTCTATTTATAAAAAATGTTTGCTGTGAAATAGCATGTTGTGTTACACTGACAGCAGCCTCATACATCTCATGTTGATTGCATCTGTTGATTGCATCATTTTCTCTTGTGCTTGATTTAGTGTCATGTTGTTTTATACAATAACATGTTGTGTAGGTTTGCAGCCTAGGAGCAATAGGCTGTACCATATAGTCTATGTGCCTACGTGTGTAGTGGGCTGTAGCACTGAGGTTTGTGTAAGTGTTCTCTATAAGGTTTTCACAAAGATGAAACTGCCTAATGACGCATTTCTCAGAATGTATTCCCATTATTAAGCAGCACGTGACTGTAGTAACTTTATACTAGGCTAAGCAAGGAACATGACATGAGGCAAAGGGCAGGAAAATAGGTGAAAATTAGGAGGACTGCCAAGAAAGTACTAAAGTTTCCTGATATGGTGAGGTTGTTTGCTAAATCTTTTCAATATTTCATGAACTGCATAAAGAAAGCAAATTCCAAAGCGGCATTAGACAAAACTCCAGTTCCTGTCTCTCTTTCCTCTGACAACAAACATAGAAAGCAGTAAGATGTATCCACCAGGCTTGACAGCAGCTATGCAGCCTATGAAAAATATTTGTACCCCAGGGCTGTTCAAGCTATATGTTTTTAGTCATGAGCACCAAGGATCACTGGCATTTGACGTTGTATTGTTGTCATATAGTTTCTTTCTTCCTTCTTTCCTTCTTCCTTTCTTTTCCTTCTTTCCCTTTCTTCCTTCCTTTTTATCTTCCTTCCTTCTCTTTCTTTCTTTCTTTTTCTCTTTCTTTCTTTCTTTTTTTTCTTTCTTTCTTTCTTTCTTTCTTTCTTTCTTTCTTTTCTTTTTTTCTCTCTTTTTCTCTCTCCCTTTCTCTTTCTTTTCCTTCCTTCCTTCCTTCCTTCCTTCCTTCCTTCCTTCCTTCCTTCCTTCCTTCCTTCTTTCCTTCCTTCCTTCCTTCCTTCTTTCCTTCCTTCCTTTTTCTTTCTATATGATAATTTTACTATATCGTCCTTAAATCTTGCAATTTGCTATGGACCGATGATAGCTTTATTAATAATTGCCATGTATTCATGCCCATCTTTTTGGAGACCACTACCTTATTTGATCAACTTGATAGCAAGTGTTTCTGTGGGAGGAGCCCCTGCTCTGAGTCTAAACATCTGGTGAGTGCTTGCGGCACAGATATTTTGAGTGATGGACTGAAAAAAAAAAACTCATATGCTTTAGATAAAGATGTACAGAGGCAATGATCCAGGAATTAGGAGGAAACACCTCTTCTTTATTAAACATTCCTAAAATTAGTCATTTCCATCTTTAGTAAGCAATTGATATGCAAGGGAGATAGTATAATACAGTGAAAAAATAAACACTTGTCCAGGAACCAGGAGACTTAAATTACAGACCTGATTCTACTAATAAAGCAATATAGAGCATCATTTATTTTCCCTGGGCCTCATTTTTTCCTCATCTGGAAAAGGACAAAGTTGAACTAGATGACTTCCAAAGTCCTCTCCAATACTAAAATTTTTTGAAATCTATGAGTTCCACCAATCTATAAAATTCTATAAAAAGGGACTGCTGAATTGAGTTATTGAGCAAAAGTTTGCCCAACTAATCACAACATCTATAGAAAAGAAGGGAAATGACCAACAATGATAATAGTAACAGCAAATAGATTTCATCTCATTACTCTGAAATATTCACACTATCTTTCCATTAACAGTCCTGACTATTATAGTGCTAACATTTGCCTTTCAGCCTAATCATGTTATCACCTGAACAAGACACAACTGAGCCAAAGGAACAGTAGTTGTTTCAGTTATACATATTATATTCTAAAAGCTCTTTATATTACACTATAGCTACCTGGTTGGGAGTTCTGGCAGTATAGAGGAAAACTTTCTTTTATTTAATCCACAGAAATAATCTGTTAAGACAGAGAACAGATATACCAATTTGGGGGCCAACAAACTTCTTGGATGATGTAGACGTGGCTTTCTAGAAGACTTCAGGAATCTTCTAATTTTCTTGTAATAATATATCACCTGTACACATAGCACTTCAAAGTGATTCCACATGCCATGTTATTTTTGTTTTTCCTAAAGTTGTACTATTTAAGCTCATGTGTCATCCATATTAAAACAACGCATGATGTTCTAATTAAAGTAATAATAGAAAGCTAATTAAAATTACTTAATAGGAAATTGATAATTTCTGATTTCTTAATGGGTTGCCCAGTATCCATGTGAATAAAAGAGATGCTCTGCTAAAGAAATTAACCTTCAATTTGCTTATGCTTAATTCACTTGAGGTTAGAACAGTTATAAAACAACCTAGGGTAGGTTCCTCAAAGATAAAACTATCAAATGTGGCTTTCTACTTAAAGATAGCATTGTGGTTTGACATAAATAATAGACATTATAAAAACACACAGGAGAAACTGACAGAAAGACTGATAAAAATCTGGTTGGCAATGCAAAAACAATGCATTGGAAAAACATAATAAACTTGCTTTAAAAAAAAAAAAAAACCTGGAAAACAGTTCTAAACTAATGAACAAAAGGGCAACTAATTTATTTCACAATCTCCAAATATTTCATGACTGTGCCATTGGAGTTGCTGATTCATTCCAATGACTGCCTCTGCGTTTGCCCTTAGTTTCTTAGGTCAACCCAGTTAGCGTTGACATTGAAAACGGGAAGACCACACTTCCCACTGCATGCTGCTTTAGCCGGCCATTCACATGCTAATAGGTAAATAAAACATGAACATATGAAGCCTGAGAGAAAAAAGTAAGAAAAATTAAAATATAACAGTTTCCTGGGCAATTAAGACAACAGGGAAAGAAAAAGAAGGGGATGGATATGGGGGGAGGGAGTAAATATAAACTGAACAGGTTGAAAAGACATGTGTGTCAGCAGTAAGAAGTAATGTGGAAGAGAGGCACAGTATTAGGTGAGTAGATAACAGCTTCCATCTTGCTGCTCATTTTGCCTGTGTATTCACATACTGGTAACTGAAAATGTGAGACAGATGTTCTCTTCCAGAGCATCACTTACAAATCACGGTTCATTCATTACACTCATAATACTCTAATATATTCATAATACTCTAAAATATCAGGATAGCATATCCTTATCAAATTAAAATATCTCAGCTCCCTCAGAAGGGCATCAAGCACTGTCGTTACGGCAACAGTGCTGAAGCTGGGGCTGGGGTTGGGACCCCACTCTGAGGATGAGATTAATTTAAGACTGAAGTAATTCACTGTGATCATGTGCCCAAGGTGTCTGGATGTTAAGATTATTTTAATAACTCTCAAACTTGCTATTTTAAAAAACTCCCAATCAATTTCTGCTTTCTAGATTGAAGACCTGCAATTTGTTTGTGTCCATAGGTACCACTCCCAAGAGTTTTATTTAGATGGCAGGTATTTTATTTCAAGTTCTTCCTTATAACTTCAAACCTTCATATAGTATCAATTCTGGGGAAAAAATTATTCACATGCCTAAACAAAAAAAAAAGACAACCTGACTTTTTTTTTTTTTTTGGTGGAGGGAATCATGATCTTCTAGAAATCTAATTTAAAATCAATTCATCATAAATGTATCAGAAATCAAATCAATTATCTCTATGTCAAATATGGTTCTCTGCTACTGAAATATATACTTATTATAATAACATATATACCCCCTTCTTGCCTCTTCCAAAAAAATTTTTTTCAGAAGACTAAGAAATTCAAAGAAATAATATATCTCCTACATTGGGAAATCAGTATGATTAATTTTGTTGCTAAATGCAAAACTGAGAGGATAGTTAAATAAAAGGTTACAAATGACAGCAGGACAAGCAAGACTACAAGGAACTCTTTAAAATACCCAGAAGGGAAATGAGTTTCTTGTGAGCAAGCAAATGGGGGGTTGCATAATTTTTATTTAAAGACTAATGGAAAGGACAATTGCAGAAGGCTGGAGGATATGTCACGTCAGTTATATTTGGATTATCTAGAACATTTTACTTTTAATTATGAGATTCCTTCTCAATGAATCTGAGTTACACTGTGACTAAGAATAACTTTCTAAAAACCTGACATATAGCATCAATTTGTTAAAACCATTTCTACCTTTCTTATTTGAGGAAGGAAAGCCAACTATCTATAATTAGAATCCTTATATTTGTTTTTGTACCTCCATTTACCCCTGGGGAATGAGGGGAAAGAGCTCAAAGAGAGAAGAGAACTAACACTGATTGAGCACCTACTAAGACCCAAGTACTTTTTAAACACTGTCCATATGTACCCATAATGACCTTCTGAAGGAGACATTATAAATTCTGTTTTATAGATCAAGAAATTAGGGCTCAAGGTTAATTCACTTGCCCAAGATTACAGTATTTCTTTCTCATACTTGAGTAAAGAATAGACCCCTTTTATAAAAATCACCAAGAATGTGACATCAAGTCCCTGTTTAAAACACATTGTTCTAAGATATGTCATGAAAGCATCTTTTGGTTATAAATTACCACTGTAAAAAGAAAACTTTTATTCATGTAAGAGTAAACAATAATTTTAAGTTTCATCATTTAACTGAACACACACACACACACACACACACACACACACCCTCAAAAAACAAAGACCTTAGAATAAGGTCTTCAGACTCCCTAGGTGTCCGCAGACTCTTGAGACACATTACTTACTCTTTTACTATACTCTCGCCATTTCAGTCGCCAATATAAGGATTGAACAGTGCTCTATATCATAATAAGTAGAATGTAAAATTGTTGGAACTCATCTTTAAGCTTACAGTCTGCAACCAGACATGAAAATCCATATTCTAATTTGCATAAAATTACAATATATAGTTGCGTCTTTGTAAAGCTTTGCCAAAATGGGTTAGCCTCTGAAGATCAAAATTATGGCACCCTCACGCTGTATAAGGCCATCATTTTTGGACCTGGTTTCCCCCAGGGTGCGTCCTCCTCTCATGAGCATGTTCAACCGGTTTGAACAGTCTGAGACTCTTGCTGGCAAGTTGATCTGGCTTTTCTGCTTCTCCCCATCCCTGGTCTGCCTTGATCTAGGCTCAGTTTAAACAAACCAGTTACCACTGGCTCTATATATCTTACCTTTCAAGAGCAATATACATATATTCAACTCATATTATACAAACTTAAGTCTAAGAATAAATGGACCCCTTCAAGCAGGAATTTTATTTATCCCAGAAATTGTGTCCACTACTTCAACAACGATGTGGTCTGGCAGTCTTCCAGGACTCCAATATGATCACTCTTTGCACTGCTAGAGATAGATATCACAGCCAAAAGCAAAAGATCTACAAGTACAGATGGAAAATACATTGTGTAAATCAAGCACCAGATCATAAGCAATGCATTCTTAGGAATTCAAACTTAACTTCTTGAATTTCTTTTGTAGAAAGCATTAATAATTTTTTTAAAGATCTAGAATACTGAGAGGTTAAATCCCATTAAACATTACAAAGAGAGAATTATTTTTGATTGGAAACCCAGTCCTTTTTCCATTTTGGATTTCATCTGCTCCTCTTTTAGGCAACATAATTAAGAGAAATGGATTCAAGGACCTGATCTATTAGTGGGTATTTGAATTAAAGATAAACTAGGTGATGTAACCTAGAGAACTAACATTTTCTATGAGTACTCACTGCCTTGTCAGGGACTATGCTAGACAGATGCTTTACCCATTTGTCTCACTGAATATTCAGTAGCCCTGTTAGGTTAGCCCTATTACTACGCAATCCTAAAAGCTACCTTTTCACCTAGACAAACAAATACCACAGAGCAATGGGGCCTCTAGAATGTCTGTTAGAGAGCCTTGAGAGCCACAATATAGAGAAATATAGACTTGTCTTAAAACTGTGCATAGCAAGCACATTGTTTTCAGATTAAAGATTTAGCTGTAGTTCAGAGAGCAGCCTAAGTACTGTGAAAGGACTCAGTGACCCCCTCCCCCAGTCTTCTAGACTGACCTGCTTCTAGTATTGTTGCTCAGTCAGGACCAGTGCTGTGGGAGGAAGGATTCAGCATGGATTTTAGGTAACTACAAGAGTGAAAATACATGATAAAAATGCATGCGTTAACTAAAAAAAAGAGGTAAGAAGAAGTCTAAACTGCATTGTCCCAGCAGGAAAGAGCTATTCATGCAACTAGAGATGTGAAGTTTTTATAACAAAATGGAAACTGGTTCACAACTCCCCAACAGTGAGTTTTCAGTTGCCTTCTCTGCATAACTGAAGGACTGACCTTATGATTTAGGAGGCCTTTTCCTTTTAAAATGTCTAAACATACCAGTTCAAACACATGGTGTCAGCAAAAACTGAAATCCAAGCAAAACGTTTTTTTCTCTCACTAATGAGAACTGAGCCAGCTATTCTCATGTGCCCAAGTTGGCAGGGAAACTGGAAGCAACCAGAGTGTGGGAGAGAAGGAGGGGTGTCAAGGTTTGCACACTCCTGCAGATGCCATAGTTGACTTATAAGTTACATTGACTCACGTTAGTACTGGAACCCTCACTAAATGATTAAAACTGAAAAAAGTTTGGGTTATGCATGATCTTTGACCTCTATCTAGGGAAAAGAATGGATATTACATCAGTCCTATATGACATATTTCATCTCTTGTTGTAAACCCTAGAAGAGCAATTTACCAAAAAACAAACGAAAACATATAGTTAATAGAGTCCTTTCTCCCCTTCCCTTCTTCCCTCGTTTCTTCCTTCCTTCCCTTCTAACAGCGACTGAAACAGTAAATTTGTTTTCCAATATCCATGTGCTGACTATTAAGTTAGTAAAGAAATATCAAACAAACAAAATGTTTTTTTTCCCCTTAATACTAAACTACAGCCAGTAACTGAGTTGTTTTCAGTTCAGGGAGTATTTGTTTTTCATCACTGTGATTCTACAGCCCTTTAGGACTGAAGCTGATATCTGAGACTCAGTCACTGGAGGTGTTAGATAGTGAAAGTCCCAAGCTTGCTGAAGGCTGAAGCATGCAAGGCCTTACATTTCCCCTACTTGCTTTCTACCAGACAGAGCTCCGCTTCCTTCAATTCTTTTCTAACGTGCCTCTTTGCCAAGATTGTTTCCTATCTCAAATCCCAAAATATCCATGACCTTGATCAGAATATACATGATTTCTAAACGAGAAATGGCAGGATTGATGGCAAATTTTTTTATATAGTCTTTCCTTCCCAGGGAAGAATAGCTATCTTGAAAGAACAACTCAACAAAAAAAAAATGGTATGCTTTATTGGGAAATCAGATAATTAAAATTTGAATGTCTCAGTTAAATCAACCAATTGACAAATATCAAGTTCACAACTTCTAGGCTAAATTAGAAATTGGATTCCCACCCTCCCTTCCCCTCTCCCTCTTTTCACATAGGAGCCAACTGTAAAATGAGAAATTTACAAATGCTTATCTCCTGAAGCAAAATCTCAAGTATAGTTTAACTTTTACCAGAAAAGGCAGGCAAATCTGATGTGAGAAAGATGAGGCTGCTCCCCAGTTAGAAACAAAATAAGGATCAAATCAAGACTTGGGCCTAGAAAAGATTTTGAAGTGTACATATATTGTGAACTTATTTCCCTAGTGTTTCTGTAGCAGAAACACTTGTAGCAGCCCCTCTCCACTGCCCAGCTCCCGGGGGGTATGCACCAGTTTCCTGCAAACCACTCAGTCCTTTCTGAAGCTACTCTCAGGTAGGGGTCATGGAAGAAGTTTTCAATCTCATTTATCAGGTTGGTTTGAGTAAATTTGTTAATTTCACGAAGTATGTTTTGAAAATGAGTCTTATCTTCATTATCTTCAGGTTTTTCCTTCGTTAAAAGAACTTTAGGCCTCATTACACAGGTTTTGAACTGTGGTGGGGGGAATAAGCAGAGAATTCCCTACTCTCAAGATTGATTTTGATAATTAGGTTTAGATCCAGGATCGGCAATGGCAGTGAGCCTATGTAAACATGTCCTGTACAATCAGTGTTTGAGAGAATTTCGCATGTTTGTGACACTTGTACTATGCACACTCCATTTCTCTGGCAGAGTAAAAGCAAACATTGCAAATTGCTTTTTCTTAAACATAATAATAATAAAGCATTTTGCCAAAATGCTCTCCTAGCCATCAGCCTCACAACCACCTGTGTAGGATGAACTGAGCTGGCCTTATTTCCCGATTCTACAGATTGGGAAATCAATGCCTAGAGAAGTTGAGGACTGTGGTCAAGGTCAAAGAACCCAAGTAGCCTCAGAATCTTTTCCTTTGCACCAATGGGTCCCAAACATGACACCAGAATTAGATACCCAGATCTCACCGCTAAGAAGTCTGGAGTAGGCCTGGGAATTTGCATTTTTGTAGAGAGTTCCCTAGTAATTCTAGTGCTCATACAGATTCACCCTAATAAAGTAACAATAAGCAGGCAGGCAAGTACAGGAAATGCTGACATAGCATGCTGTCTCCTGTAATAACCCCTTAATCAGTAATATGCTCAATCAGATGAGGTCCCCATGACACAAAACTAGAGGGCATAGAATGCAGATATAAAGAAAGCAAAGAATGCAGACTTTGGGAAAGAGCAGAAAACTGAAGATTAATTCCAAATTTGTAGTCTAAGTGCTGTCTAAACAAAACATTGATTTAGATTCCCCCAGCACACCGAAAAGAGGAGTCCAGAGTTTTTACTGACCGTGTTGATTCCTCACTAGTGTAGAGCAGGGGTACAACAGCACTCCTTTGCTTTATTTCCAAGCTTTGGGTAACTTTCTTAATAAGGGATATCAGCAAGGAGCAAGGACTCAAGGGAAGAGGCAACAGTGGCAAGGGGAGGGCTCTGGCTGCATCACCAGTGGCAGAGGACAAGAGGGGAGGCCTTCCTTTATACAAGGAGTTCCTATGTCAGGTGTTCTTGAAGGACACACCATAATTAACATTTGTAGTGGTGACAAGTCATGGTGGGTACTTCAGGAATAAAGAAGACACCAAAGGCTTGTGTGGATTACATACTAGAAAAATTGCATTTATTAAAATGTTTTGGTTGATTAAATAACTTCATTCTGTCTGATGTCACATAAATTTTACTGCCTATTAATTAGTTAGGCTTCTGTTCCTTTCTGGAAGTTGAAAGTATTTTTCTTTCACAGCTCTTCAGTTTCTGAAATTCTTAAAAATCAATTTTTTGTCTTTTAAGTCATGTGAATTACATGGACAAAGCAGAATTCCAACAATGTCTGTTTAAAAAGTGTCCCTGTAACTTTATTCTCCTTGAACAAAAGTATCTTATTTTTAAAAAGTTGTATTTTTCAGTAATCAAAATGAAATGAATGTTTATTTTCTAGGATTGTTTTCTTCTGCTACTATCTGACACAGGGAATGGATTAGATGATCTTCATATTATTGTAGTCCCAGGATTCTATATTAACTAGATTTCCCAAATGGTCATATTACACATTTCAGGGACAGATCATTAAAATTATACATTGAGGCAAATTTTAGCAACTCATCTCTTAAATCTCCTGTAGTCAACATATGTAAAATATAAAATAGTGCTAAGAACATTTACCATACTCTGCCAACTAAATTACAGGCACCTTAAGAGCTGGGATCTTGTTATATTATGTACATATAAATCTAGCACAGGGCTTAGCATATAGTAGCTGCTTAACAAATATTTTTTGATTGAATTAATGACTCTTGTTAAATATCCAGAGACAGAGATTCAGATTATAAAAATTAGCAAAATGATTGTATTGCTCTCCCAAAAATTGAAAACTACTCTATGAGAATATTGAGAAAACAGCCATTTAAAAAATTCTTTTCTCATTTGAGAATAGTTTATATTTTAAAATCTGAAAAAAAAGAGACAGAAAACAGAATCTTTTGCTATTAATCGACATGTCACAGGTAAAGTATATGTTATCAACAGGATTAGAAGTCTATAGTATTTTTCTTCTCCAAGATGTTTCTTCAGCATCTTTCAGAGCATCTAAATTATTTTTTACTACAGTCATATCTCATTTCCTTCTGGTCATTATATGCAACTATCACAAAATGATGAAGCTGTTGTTCTGTTTTGTTGGGGTTTTGTTGCCAAAAAAAGTACTAAATAATTAATTTCTAACCCTTTGGGTCAAGTTTTTAGAAAACACTTTATGCTCCTCTTTCATTTTATTTTTTATGCTCCCCTTTTAAAGATATCTAAGTTCTGTTTCAATGTGTGTTCAAATGTGTCTTTTGGAGAGCCCTTTCAAGAGTAAAAGTAGATAATGAAAGGGTTCTTTGAGATAAAACTATAAAAATGTTAGAAGTCTAACTGCAATTAAGTAAAATTACAAATTTCATGTTAAAACTGACTTCCAAGATAATCATTTCATTTTGTTTGGAAAAGGACTATCAGAGTTTATACTGGTGGGCAAATGCAGTGTAATTATAATCTACCCCTTTTTTTACTTTTGCATGGGGGCTTAGGGCAGGAAAGTGGAAAAAAAAATTCATTTTGGGATCTACAACAAAGTTACTTATCCATACAATCAATAAATGCTAATTTCATCTTCACAGACACAGTTCTGGGTGTTGGTAACAATTAGGGAACTAGATACACAAGTTCCTAGCCCTGAAGACTTACAGCCTAATAGCTAAGACAGACAATAAACAAGTAAGCATATAAGACAAGAATATAATTACAAATTGTGGTGAAAAACATGAAAAAAATAAACAGGGTTCATGATAAGTAGTAGTGGGGAGAGGGACCACTTTAGATAGGTTCATCAAGAAAATCTTCTCTAAACAGCTGTATTGATTAGAACTCTTTATATTATAAATAACAACCACAAAAGTTGGCTTAAGCAATAAAGAGAATTTATTGACTTATTTAGAAACAGGCCTAATTTCTTGCAGGGTTTGGTCTAGCAGCTCAAAGTCATTTCAGAAGATTTTCTTTGGCCCACCTCCCGTCTCTGCTTTCCTCACGGATGAAGTCATCCACAGGTTCCACACAGTCACTACTCTGTACTCCTCACCAGCCCCGTACACACACAAATATACTCCCATTCATGAGCATAACCACTATTCAACAATCTAGGGAAAGAAAAAAGTCTCTTCTGAAAGTTCTTAATGAATAAAAAGGGACTTTTCTTTCTCAGAAACCTTGATAAATGTCTTCTCACATCTTGGCTCTGATTGGATTACAGGCCCATCCACGGCCAGAGTAATGGAATATGTTTATTGGCTCAAGCCAATCAGAACCACACCTGGAGCCGGGCATGCAGTTCATCCCACCTAAACCACAAGCTTAAAGGGGGGTAAAGAGTAGAACTCCCAAAGAAAAGTGGGTCACGTTTTTACCAAAAAGAGGATGGATAAACGAAAGGTACACAACAACAGACACTTCTATAAGGAGATGACATTTAAGCTGAAAGTTGAAGAAGCCAGCCATGTGATAAGCCAGTGAGGCAGGGTTCCATGCACCAGAAATAGCAAGTGAAAATATCCAAGGCAGAAAAGAGCTTGGCATTTTCAAGAGACAGAAAAGTATAAGTATTTATAAAACAGATCACTACTAAACTGTGTTAACTTAATCAAGAACTCTTTCTAACCATAAAAGATAACTGAGTGAAAACATGTCAATTCTAGGGTAACCTGTATACCTTGGGTCTGCTTTCCCATATTCAGATATTTTTCCTGTTATTGGTTCGCATGAGCTATTTCAGTAACATAAGGTCATGATATGGCATAAAAGGTTACACGTGGTATAACAATCCTATATAAATTCCATATTGATAGTTATTCTGGCAAAATTAGGGAATGTCTGAGTGAAATCCCAAATTCTTATTTTAGATGTGTGTCATTTTTTCATCAACATTAGAAAGTATTTATATGGCAATCTGAGTTATAACCACGTTTCCAGTTAGTTGTTTTTGCATGCTACAGCTACTACATGATTAAAGGATTTTACTAATGTGCACTGAAATTCCTCTTGTCAGATAGACTTCCTTGCATGTTATATGAAGGAAATTTATTCTAAATAGACCCCAGGGCTCACTAGAGAGCGAGGCAGACCCATCCCCAGAGCCTTGAAAGCTTATTGAGTGTCAGGCACCAATGCTGTGGAAATCTGACGTGGAAAGTGTGTTCCTCGAGTGGTGAAGGACTGGGAGAGGTCTAGAGGACCTGAGAGCTTTGCCCAAGTGAACTTAGCACTGCCTCCATGAGATGGCAGACACGGAGTTCAACTGGACTCATTGCTGCTCCTCTATGTTGTTTTTTTTTTTTTTTAAGATGGTATTGTCACAAATAGTAAAATAATCCAATTTTTTTCAGTATATGTGCTGCCGAAAGAGCACATAATGACCAAAATTTTTAAGGCGGGAGGTGGTTACATAGAATTCATTACACATTTCCTCTGATGTGTACATTTGAAATGTTACATAATAAAAAAATTAAAACAATTAAAAGGTAACATATGTCTCTTGAAGAGAGGAAGACAGTCAATCGGTCATTGTTTTCACTTGGAAATAATATAAAACCTAAAGAAAATATATAGCCATGACCCAGACTTGCCCTCTTTAAACCATCTGTCCCTTGGACTCTCTTTCTCTCTTTCTCTTTATCTATCCAGACAGATGAATAGGTTTTTTTCCCAAACATTTAAGGATAAGTTACATATTTCAAGGCTCTTTACCTATAAATACTATAGTGTACATATAGTTAAAAAAAGATATTCTTCTATATATACACAGTGCACATAAACTACAATAAATTTAACCTTGCTATAAAAATTTTATCTATTATGTCTATTAAAATCTTGTCAATTTACACAATTATGTCCATGAAAGTATTTTCTTTGCTATCCAGAACATGATCCAGAAGGATACTTGTATTTGTTTTTCATGTCTCTAGATAATGCCACATAATTATCAGAATCATGAATCAGCCACTGTGCCTAGGTCATCTCCATTCCATGAGCCCTTGTGTCCACAACCGGGCCCTGCCAGCATGGGTGAAGGAGGCAAGTTCCTCAGGCCACCTGCTCCACTGTTCAAGGCTTTGTCCTTAGAGCTGCAGTTCAGCATCCCTGAAGACAGAAAATACGTCAGCAAGAAACTCTTTCCTCTAAGAAGGAAAATTTCTATCAAAGAAATGTTTCTGCACAATTAGAGAGAAATTAATTAGTCCACATGCTACTACATCCTCTGGAGAGGATGGTTTCTGTTCGTAAGATTAATTCCAACTCATAACCAGGCATATTTATTCATTCCACATACATTTGTTCTTTTAATAGTTGAATGTTCTCTTCTGTTGGTGCTGTGTTTGGGTGTTGTTTAGGGAATCTCAAAAGTTAGAGCTTACAGGAAGGAAGGAGTCCTCTTCAGCCCTTACTGAGTGCCTGCTTTAGCTTCTCAGAGGTGACCAGGGGATGGGAAGGAGACAAACCTTGGCTTTGTTCATCTGCTAGCTTGGAGCTATGTAGGCAAAGCAAGGGCAGATGGGAGGCTGCTGGGTCTTATTCATCCACCTGGATAAATGAAAAGAGACTAGTTCTCAACGGCTTTGTTCACAGGTTGAAGACCTTCCCTTCCTCTCTCACCCAAGAGGAGGTTAAAAGAGCTCAGTGTGTGACGTGCAAGTGTATGAGTATGTACACAGTAACCCTGGCTATCTAACTATAGGATTCTGTGTACTAAGGGTGGAATGAGGGTGGTAAAACAATATCTGTTGTCTCCTTTCCTGTTTCTCAGCAGGAGGTCAATGAGAGGGAAGAATAGTCTAGGAAGCAAAAGACTTGGACAAGCAGTTTGTATTCATATTCATGTGGTGCTCAGATCACTTTCTACAACTGGAGTGTGAACTGAATTCCAAGCTTGATATATAAAATTGACTCCTGGCCTGGCTCTCCCCACCTTTTCTCCACTCCCTCACTCCAACATCAAGACAGTCCAGCTCTATAGTAGGTTAGGGACAGGATATTTTTCCTGAAAACTGGCTTTTTGAATTTTAGAGGTCTCCAATATCATTGAACCCAGAGCTGTGTACACACTGGGTGTGGTATGTTGTATCGGCAATACTGCTGTGTTGGATCCCGAGCTGGCTAAGGACACAGACAAAGATTAGGATAAATTCACTTAAGAATCTGTCACGTCAGTAGTGTTAATCTGTCTGAGAAGCAAACTTTAAACATGACAAATAAGTCTCCCTCTGAAGTGGGAACCCTAGAGAAGGAAAGCCTCTCCTGAGTCTCTTCAGGGTACCCAAATTGATGACACATAGCTAGGCTAAGGTATTGTCCTATTATCAATGATGGAAATGTTCATGATGCATCCTCTTTGCTTGGGGAAATATGAAGCAGAGAGTAAAAAAAATGGTTTGGACTTTAGTAAATAAGGCAGAAGAAAGAAGAATAAAAAGAGAGAACGATCCAGCTGGTTGGAAGGAATGAGAATGTTCCCATTATCACCAGTCACGTTCCTCCACACACACAACCTGATCCAGGCCCCGCCTCCTTGAGGCTCATCAGGCATTGTGAACATACTTATGTCATCCTGGAGGAAATGTACAAGGTTCTTGTCTTTGAGCACAATGTTTACAGGAATACTGTCAGGCATGGCATGGCCCTATCCCTTCTGGGGAAGGCAACCTTAATGAGTTCCTTTCAGCCATGCTCGATGACAACATGCAAGATGTGCACACAGTTTGATCATCAGGACTGAGGCACTGCCTTGTGATTTTCAAACTCTCAGTGAATCCCTGGTAGATCTCTGGAGACACCTGCAGTTCATGCAGGACAGGTGAGTGGTTGCTCCTAGGGTACAATGGTTCTATGGGTTGTTTTGGAACCCAGTTCAATGCTTTGAAGCCAAAGTAGAGATACCAAGCAGGTCTTCATATTTATGCACATCCATGTCATCTGATCAAAGCCACAGACTTCCAAAGGGACTGTCTGCAAGCAAAGATATCAAAGGAATGGAGTGACAAAGGAGGCAAAGGTGACTTGTCAGGCCCCATGAAAAGTAAAGTAAAAAGGAGCCCCTTGAACCACTGAACGTATTACCATTAAACTATAGTCCTGAGGTGAGAAGGTGGGACACTGCAGATCATCCTGTCTCCATCTCAGTCTCATCTCCCTACCCAAACTCCCAATTCATGGGCCTACAACAGCAACCTTTACCTTTACCTTTTACAGAAAGAGCCTTAGAGAGGAAGCAAAGCCTACTACAGACAGGCAAGAATTAATTCCAACTCTTAGTAACATAGCAAAACATATTGTACATCTCTCATTTTATTTCTCATGCTTTGAAGTTTAGAGGGCCTGAGTTACCCCATAAGTGAAAAAGTTAGTACTACAGAAACTCAGCTGTGACTGCCAGTCTGGGGATCTTTGCCATAAACCCACAGACTAAGGACACTTAACCAAGGGGCTGAGTGACCAGTCTGGAGACATATCCAAAGTCATCCTTGGTCCCCTGATTTTTTCTTATCTTTAGAAACACAAAGGAGATGAAGCAATCAAACAGAACTGAAAAACACAATAAGGAAGAATCCCCTAATCTTACTCTGCTTCTAGCACTGTTTCTCCTTTGCAGGATTCATCCCATAAAAGAAAGCAGGAGGGCCAAAACTCATTAGCTGAATATTGGTGAGAAAGATGAGCTTTTTCTCTTTTAAAGTTTTCAAATACTTTATATTCACACCTGGAGCTCATAGTGCTCAATTTTAAGGGTCATTGTTCATTTATATAGAGTTGTGTTCCAGGAGGTGATATTGAAATAGAATACAATGGGAATGGGGTGCCCAGAGTTACAAAATCCCAAGCCCTACACCCCACACTTAATACAAGGCCAATCAAAATGCACGAATGGACTGGTAGCTTGGATTGGAGTAGCTCTGGTCTACACATTTTGGGGACTTTGTGTTCTAACATTATAACTTGTCATAAATGCATTGGGTAATAAGTGGCATGTTAGTGTTTTAATTTAGCATTCTCATAAGTTTATCGGCCATTTGTATTTTTAAAAAACTTTCCTGTTCAAAACTAATCAAAATCAGACTCACAAATATAGTGGACAATTTGGTGACAGAAAAAGGGGTCGGGGGTTGGGGGGCTGAGAGAATGGAGTGAAGAGTTAAATTAGTAGTTGATAGTTGGTCACGGGGATGGGGAGCATGGCAGAGGGAATGCGGTTAGTATTAATATGGTGGCTAGGTGGAGGGCCGGGGAGGGAGGGAGCATTTGGGGGGATCGTTTTATGAAGTATATAGATATCTAACCAATGTACTGTATACTTGAAACTAATTTAAATAAAATTTTTAAATTTCCTGTTCATTACCTTTAGCTTATTTTTCTTTAGGATTCCTTCCTTCCTTCCTTCCTTCCTTCCTTCCTTCCTTCCTTCCTTCCTTCCTTCCACTGTTGGTTGGCAGGATTTTTAGAATTTTAATTGGTCTCTTTTATGTTTCAAATATGTTTCTCAGTGTCATTTGTACTTTAACTTTATTTCTGGAGTCTTTTACAGAAATTTTACATTTTTATGTATCAAGTCTGCCAAACATTATCTTTTTGGCAGTGTTAAAAATTCCAATGCCTTTACACACCAGACAAATAACACAAATAGGTGAAGTTCAGGAGAAGACTGGGTGAACTAGAAATGATTGTTTTTTATAGTAACCAGGCATTACTTATTTAAACAAAAGAGAAAAAACCCTAAGTTAGCTGGTTTCCATGGGCTCCCAGAGCTCAGGCCACAGTGCCACAGTCCTTGATGGAAAGATGTGCGGAGTCATGCAGAGATTGGAGATTCCTTGAAAGCATACTGAAGCTCTGAAAGGAACCTCTCATGGCTGAGTGGAATAAGATGTGACTTGCCCAGGTTAGGACTGGCCATTTCTCCTTGTCCACTTTAGTGAAGAAGTATTTTTTGTTCATTCAACTTTGATTCTTGGTATATCAACATGAAAGCATTCAATATCTGAAAAATTACACTGAAGTCTGTTTATGATGATTAAGAGTATATACCTTTATTTTCCCTCTCTTTTATATCCATTCTTTTACCCTGTGCCTAGCTATTTGTACTCCTTCCAGTCTTGTCTTAAGACTTCCTTTAACTTTTCCCTGGCCTCTCCCTGTCCACCCTACCTGATCTGATGTTCCTCATATGTGCACCCAATAGCAAACTACACTTTCCATGCCATAGTATTTATCACTTCAGAAGAGAATTGTTTGCCTGTCTGCCTCTCTAACTATATCATATGCTACTTGAGGTAAAGATAGCTGTCTGTCTTGTTCACAGCTATATTCTCAGCACCTAACCTAACACAAAGTGGAAGCTAACATTTATATGTGGCACGAATGAATAATGTGCATATGACTCTGCAGGAAGTACTGCATCTGTCTCATATTTTCATTCTGCAAAAGAATTTATAAGGCATGCTGGGTTAAATGTGTTCTTCCACACTGGGCCAAAAATTGCTTTCTGTTTGGGCAGTGAGACAGACTGTGTCTCCAACAGAAATATGGAGAACTATAAAAACAAACATGTGGTCACTTGAATTTATTCCCCTGTTAGCTAGGGAGAACTCAAATTTCATTCCAGAGATTTATCCATGTTACTTCAATTGTTCATTTTTTCTTTTTTAATTTGAAGAGGAATCAAAATACTAACATGGAACGAACACAAACTGTTAAACAACATCAAGGAGCAGGGACAGGAAGGAAGAGATGGAAATAGAAAAAAGACAGTGAAAATAAACCAACTCAAAGAGCATTTCAAAACATTCTGATATAACAGAGAGTTGACTGAGTCTGGTTCTCATGATGTAAAATATTTGACAAAGTTTGTTGATCTTCAAGAAAAAAAAGTAAAAGCAACTTCTAGATTTGAATGTAGACTTTTTCTTAGATATCAAATAGAAACCAAAATGCTATATTTCTTTTCCCTCAGCAGGGATCTCAGCAGGGGTAGGAGGAGGAAATCCTGAAATTTAGTTTTAATGAATAGGATTACGCTATATAGGCTAAACATAAGTACTAGAAAACAGTGGAAAGATTGGATGAACAGACCAACTTCAGAAGAAAAAGAAAAACTTTACCTGTTAATTTTAATGATTCTTTAAAATATTTTCAATACTCTTAGAAAGGAAACGTAGTCTTTCTTTATTCAAGTTAAGCAGTTACTACGATGGCAGTGCAGGGGTTATCTATATATCGAACCCCTTTCCGTACATACACACCAGCTACAACCATAGCCCTCCCATAGGAAAAATGAATCTCAGGGACCATCTGACGCCCCTTTCCTGATACAGTTAACTGAATCAGGGTCAACTACTTCCCCTATTATGTTGTTTCAATTTGAAGCAACAGACACTGAGTTAATTTGGCTTTAATTCATCCCTCTTTATAGCTAGAATTTATGTTGCTTCAACCAGTAAATTAAACATGATTCCATCGCAATATAGCACAGAGAAAAAGAGAGGTGAGAGAAAAGGAGAAATGTGAGGGAAGGGAAATATACAGAGGATTTCCACGGATTTAAGATAAATATATACATTAATCCTGGATAAGTTGTCAAACAAAATGATTCAATACATTTTGACCTACTGAAAGGCAAGTATTATTACTGGAGTCAAATACTTATAGATTCTGAAAATACACACTGCAAAGCATTACTGGTTTTGAAATTTCTAAAATGGTTTCACAGCTTCAATTTAAAAAATTTGTAACAAATCAATCAGTTATTATAAAATTACCCATGAATTTTGAATTTAAGTATGACTCTAGATAAAAAAAAATAAATGACTTCTTTTGGAAATATGGACTAAAACTGAAGGCAAAAAAAGCCATTTACAAGAGTATTTATCTTTTTTAAAAAAATAAAAATCCATTAATAGGTAATAATATGGTAGACAACTGAATTTTAGGTAAGCCAACATAATTAATTACAAAAATTATACTCATTTACTCAACAAACATTTTTTTTTTTTTTTGAAATGTACGATACGCCAGGCTCTCTACTAGGCAGTGGGAATATCGCAGTGACCAAAATAGACATAAATCCCTGCCACAGGAAGTTTACATTCTAGAGATGAAATATAAATGAAATTAATAAAATATGCAGCATAGTCTGTTATATGGTGATAAAAGTAATGTAAAAAAAAGTGAAATAAAGAAAGAGATGGTCAGGAATTTCCTCAATGAAAAATTTGCCTTTGAGTAAAGATCTGAATGAGCCTTTAAATTTATCCATGTAGTCTAAACTTTTAAATTGAAGTGATAAATTGAATTGATACTTATTTCATGAAAACAAAACAAGAAGGGGAACTCTTCCTAGGTAAGAATACATTTTCTATCCCCAGAGTGAGCAGCCCTTCAAGGTGGTGTCACTGAGCCTTTGTCCACCTGGCAAATGCCATTCAAGTCCTCTAATGTCTTCTCAGACTCCTGAACCCTCTCAGAATTAATCGTCCCTCCTTGTCTAATGTCTCCTCACTATGTATAGACTGCTGTGATATACTAGGCTTTCTTCCTTAATAAATTATAGTCACCTTGAGGTCTTTTTAGCTCTATTTCCCCCACATGCAACACAATAACTTATTCATTACAGGCACTCATTAATTTCTTTTTAACTGAACAGGTGCACATGCCCAAATACTTAACAGTAAATACAATATTAAAACACATATCTCAATATTGATTACTGCTGAACCAGAGAATAGGGTATTCCTGCCTATAAGTCCTTCAAGGGACTCTCATGGCCAACAGAAAAAAAAAATGTTCAGAGATCGTAATCAGGCCTTCAAAGCCTGCAGCAGCTGGGCCTTGCCCACTTTCTCATCCTCCTCTCCACCACCACCACTCACCTCTCCTATTCCAGTTATGCAAGCATGCTCATCATGCTTTAAAGCCATGTCTCTGGGCTACTGTAGAGGCTGTTTTCTTTGCCTGAAGTTTTTGTTCTCCTCCTGTGTTTGGTAATTCCTACTCATAGTAAGAATCTGTTCTGGCTTTGTTTCCTCTAAAAAGCCTTCCCTGGTTTCCTCAGGTAGAGTTAGTCACTCTTTTCTCTGAGCTCCCATACTGCCTTTTCTATTCCTCAGCTGCAATATTTATATCACATTATAGTATAACTGTTTCTATGGCTGGTTTCTCCACTGAGACTTCTTTGAGATCAGAGACAATTTTATTCATCTTTGTACCCTCAGTGGATAGCAGCAGAATATGAGGCAAGTCCCCAGTGTATTTGTTCTTTTATGCCATTCTGCACATTGAGTGGTGGTTCACATTCTTGAAGTGTACAAATCTAAACCAGGCACATCATTTATCCAAGAAGTCAGGATCACTGAAATCCTTGGTGATAGCACACATATGTAGCATGTGTGATTTCATATGGCATTAAAGATTTAAAATACATTAAACATTAGCAATATAAATAATTAAATGGAAGACCTTAAGCAAGTGGTTTTAACTGGGGACATTCAGCAATGTCTGGACTGTTTTCTATTGTCATAATTTTGGGGGTGGAACTGCTACTGACACTTAGTGAGTAGAGTCCACGGATGCTGTTAAACATCCTGCAAAGTGCAGGACAAACCCCTGTAACTGAGAATGATCCAGTCCCAAATATCAACAGTGTCGAGGCTAAGAAACTCTGACCTAATTCTTCTACCTCAAAAAACTATATATATTTTTTACAAGTTACTCTAATTACAAGTTATGATGGGCTCTTATATAGATATGACTGCTCTCCTGGTCAACTTCTAAGAATGTACAACTTCTAAAAATAATCATAAAACATTGTACTCTGAACTGAGGGAACTTTTGTCCCAGGGAAAAGGGAAGGGCTGGGTTTTCGTGTTCTACATTTGATCAGTAGCAATTTGAACTCTGCTAAAACAATTAAATGATAATAATCATCATACTCAATCTCAGAAACACTTGGATGAATTATTAATAACATTAATTAAAGTATTATTGCTGATAAATGGATGATAGTTTTGGAAAGAATCACTCTACTTAGGAGCAAGATTACCGACCTTTGTAACATTTTAGCAATGCTTACTAGCCATTTGAAAATAAGGAAATACATCAAAGTAGAACTAAGAATGTGAAAGTACTCTAAGTGATGACACCTAAGATTAACAAGTCACCCAGACCCCAGAAATATGTCAAGAATCTGATAAAAGTAGCAATACTCTATTCTTACCTACCTTAGTCCAGTGATACAACAACAATGTAGTACAAAAGCAAATTTCTACCTCTTACTCCAGCTTCTTATTGACCATATTTTTATTGTCCAGAGGTGATCTTCCCTTAGATTTCACTTTGGTATATAAAATCTAACATTTCAAAAACTAAGCTTGTCCTTTTTCTCCATAATAAACTAGGAACTTTTTAAAATTATTTTCAATGGTATCACCCAATTTCTAAGCACCTGGGCTCACAATCCTGTTATTTCAATGTCTGTATTCAGCCTCAACATCCAACTACCCTCTTGATTTGTATCATGCAATGTCTTATGGATTTGGTCCTTTGCTCCATTTACTCCCTTTTATCTCTGCCTTTCAAGCCACTACCTTAATGCAGGTCCTTGTCATTTATGCTTACATTTCTGTAACAAGCCTGGATGGTCTCCTATCTGTAGTATCTCTCTGATCCACTTTGTTTCACATATTGTAATAACGACAACCACAACAATACTCACAATTCTGGACTACTGTATCTTGGCGATTTATGGCTCAAGTTTTGGGGTCAGACTGCCTGGATTTCAAGCATTTAAGTACATTAAGTCATTTAAACTTTATAACAAATTGATGAATTAGCTACTTTAATTATTCCCATTTTACAAATGAGAAAACTGAAGTGTGGAGAATGAAAATCACTTGCCCAAAGTCAAACATCTCATAAGCACTGAGCCAGGATTTGGTCCCAGTCTCAATGACTCCATAGCCTGAGCCCTAACCACTGCCCACCCTCCAGCCCTAACCCAGGAGTTGGTGGGTCCTACTTCCATACCATGAAGACCCTCTCCATGTACCTGGATCCTATGAACCCAGCTCATTTTTTCCTTATCACTCTTGCATGTAAGGAGCTAGTCAATTTTATTTTACTTTGTATTTGGTAGTGAATTGTTTTATAATTGTCCTCAAGTAGCTCCATTTGTTTATATTTTGTCTCTTCACATAAGTTTAAGGGTTTTTTTTAAGAATGTCGTTATTTTTCTACATTTTCCCAAAGTATCTAGTATAATACCCTTGAGCATTAAGCACTTTAAGACTAATTTTTTAACTACTTACATGAAAACTCTTTAAAAATAAAAAAATAAAAAATAAAACCATAATGAATTTAAGTGACTACCTAATTCTAGGTATTTTTTACCAATATAAAAATCAAGTTGGAGACTTCCTAACAGATCATTAAAGCAAACTAGATTTGGAAATCTTGAAAATAATAAAATCTTAAAGATTCACTTGTTAATGACAAATACAAGGGCTGAAAAACCAAAGACTTTATTTTTCCAGTTAGTATAACTGGCCTAGTCATTCCAGAATACTGCCTACCTTGAGGCATAAAATCTTCCAATACTCTTAATTCCATGTGCTACTGAAATTGCGACCCAGGTTAGAAATCAGCAGTGGTAGACAGTAACTATTTGCACAGTAGCCGTACCTAGGAAAGAGTCCTGGGGAGAACAGAGATCAAAATCTTGTCCCACCCAGTACCACTATTCTCACTGTGGCTCCCACTCAGAAATCGTTAATTGGAATACTATCTGCAACAATTCATTATTACAGGTCTTTGGTTTGGCTTGTCCATATTCAGAAAAAGGAAAGAGACAAGAGGCTTAATTTACCAGTTCACGTAAGCTCAGAATTGTTCATTGCAGTTCACTGTCTGTCTTATGTACCCAGAACAGACTTGGCTCATAAGCACTCAATTGGTTGAATTAATAAATAGGTTCAGGAATGTTCATTCTCTCTATGTAACAGTAATAACAACAATAATATCTATCGTATATTGGATTGACAATATATAGCACAGTAGTTAAGATCCATGGATTGACAATATATAGCATAGTAGTTAAGACCCAGCTCTCTAGAGTTAGGCTGCCTGAATCCACATACCAGCTGTTTGTCCTTGGGAAAGTTACTTACCTTTTCAGACTCTTGGTTTCTTCACCTGTAAAGTAGGCCTAATAAAGGTACTTACTTACCTTTCACAGGACTTCTGAAAGGATTCGAGTAGAAAATGAATGTTCACAATTAGTATTCACTTATGTATATTAAATACTATAAACACTGTAGCTATTTTTGAGTGCCTACTCTATGTCAGGCATTACACCAGGGTTTCTCAATCTTGGCCGAATTGACATTTGGGTCAGGTAATTTTGTGTTTGGGGGGACTGACCTGTGAATTGTAGGATATTTAACTCATCTCTGCCCTCTACTCACCAATACCAGAAGCACCTCCCCAGTGGTGACAACCATGATCAGCCCTGGTTGAGAGCTGCTAAACTCAGCTCTTATAAATTTTTTTTTTTTTGATTCCTCAAAATACTCTGACAAGGTAGGATGCCAATGGTATTATCTCCATTTTATAGGGAAGGAAATGGAAGCTCAGCGATGTTACCAACTTGCCTGGGGTGACTCAGCTTGCCCAGGTTCAGCTGACTCTACAGTCTTAATTATGCATTACACCTCCCTAACGTAGGTGATGTTTGTCTTCATGCCCCTTTCTTGGCTTTTCATTCACAAAGGCGCTACCTATAGGTAGAGGTCATAGGAGAACCTTCAGAGGATAATAGTAAAACCAGACCTCACCAATACAGAGTCATGAGATGATCTCAGGAATCCTTATCTCATGCTCATAACCCTTAAGCCACAGTTTTTCTATGCAGAGTAAAGGAGCTTTGGTAGAGTGGATAAACAAGCAGAAATGGCATTATTCTAAAAATAAACTCAAGAATGTGAACTAAAAACATATAAGATCCCATCTTTAATTTCTCCCTCTCCCTCAGTTTATGTGTCAGGGAGTAATAGAGTACGCTATTACTCTCTGAGAAATAGAGATGCTTTTCCACTTAGCCTCTTTTTGGGTCTACAAACTCCACCTTATCCCTGGCCCTTACTAGAGACCATGCCCAAAATGCTTTAAGGACCTCCCTGTACTATTCTTTGATTCAATTAGCATCCTGCTGCCAGATGACTCTTCAGTAGTAAGTAACTCCACAGTTACTGTCCCACTGGAAAAGGACTAATAAATCTTCATATTCTGAAGCAACGAGTTAAAATTTCACTAACTGACATTCAAGACCTTGAAATGCTCCCTCTACCCTTTGTTGTACTGTCTCTCTACTTCTACACACTCCTCACTATTCTACCAATTGGCTGAGGGGAAACCTTGCTTCTCTCTACTCATTTTGTGGCTTCTATGTTTGGCAATGTTTTCCCTTCTCTGTGCCTCCCTCTCAAAATCCTAACCACTCTTTTAGTTCCAGTTCTGGCTGAAGCCCTGCCACAAAGCATCCTCTGACTAATGCAGCCTCATCAAGACCTTTCTATTTACAGATTTTCACAGCCCTGACAGTCTATCTTATATCACTTAACACCTAAATGGATTACAATTCTGTTGCATGCTGGTACCACATCTCACATTAGTGGGCTGTGCTCAAAGAAGGTCATCAATGAGTCCTTAAAAATTGACTCCATGGAAGTCTCCTGCTGCTGTGGAGGCAATACTTCACAGAAATGTGCTCCCTGATCTTATCTTTACATCGGGGGCTCCACCCTATATGAGGTCACCTCATATGGTTCACTGTTACTTGGAGACACCATTGCAAGCATACCTGCTTTTTGCCAACTCATTTTGATTCTGAGCCCTCTGTCGGCCCTTAGCTCTCGACTCCTAGTCTCCTTTTCTTATCAGCACACCTTGATTTACTTCTGCATCATGGTCTTTGATATTAACTTCCTTGAGAGTAAACCCCAATCACTGGGCTCAAGTTAGCTCTTTATGGCCTCTTTACTGGTGTCTCTGGAAATGGAAATTATGACATCATCTAAGCCAATGATTTTCAAACATAACTGAGGATAAGATCACTCGAGTGCTTATAAAACATTCTGATTCCTGGGCCCTGCTCCAGACCTGCTGCATATCCAGCAAATGGGCCCAGCAAGCATCCCAGGTGATTTTTATGATCAGATGAGTCAAGGAAACACTGATCTAAGTTACTGGGTAATAGTTTGACAGCTGATCTAATGAGGTATTCAGGCTCTATTGCTAACCATAAATTAGGCACCCTGGAAAAAGAAATAACTGATTTCAGGGGCTTAGCAGGGACTTATTAATTATTTGTTTTCTAACTATTAATATAAGGAAGTATGTTCTACCAAATAGAACACTAACATAGAAATTGTGTGACCTTGAATAAGTCATTGAAGAATGCTGAGCTTCAATTTCTCTTTTATAGAAAAAGAGAGGGTTGGGCCAGATCAGTAGCAGTTCTTGTTCATGGATACACATTAGAATCATTTCAGGAGTTTTTAGAATATACCATCCCAAGAATATTAATTTAATTCATCCAATTAAATTATGTTGCATATTTGAGGCTAAAATAAAGTGAACTGTGTGATTTTTAAGATGCTTCCAGCTCTGAAATAACTGACTTAATAGCTCTACCATTTTTTAACTCTTGTGACATCTCCCAACATATATGGCATATGTAAATCATATCTACTCTTTTATGTTCCACTTTTTAAGTTACATCTTTGTTAGATGTTTGATGTTCATGTATGAAAGAGACTTAATAATTTTAAAATATTCTTATGAGTTATTACTATTATGTAAAAATATTCAGAAATATAATAAAGTCTTCTAAAATCTGTAGGCTAGGATATGAACAGCAACAACCCAGTTGCTAATTATATCAAAGATATGAATATACCTATCCATTTCTTCAGTATTTCAAGTAATATTTATTGTTGAGTGTTTTCTAATTAACATCCCTTGTATTAGTTATTGATGATACCACAATACATGAGAAACACAGTTCAAGCCCACATGCACTGTGTATTACAAATATAGTTAGGATAACAATGGCATATAAAGAGCTACAAGAATGCATAAAGGGGATTTGACCTACTCTGTGCAAGAAAGGCTTACAGGGCGAAGTAGTGGTTAAGTTGAAACCTAATCAATGAATTGGAATTAAGTGTATGTATGGGGGCAGGGTGAATAGCATATTGGAAGGAACTGAAGTAGAAAGAGCTTGGAGTACATTAGGAACAGAAAGAAGACCAGAGGCTGGAACTGGTAAGTGAAAGGAAAGTGGCATAAGTGGAGGTCCATGTAAGAGAGTTTAGAATTTATCATAAATAGAATTTATTCTAAATTACTCAAGTATCCAAGTTTAGAATTTATTCTAAGAACACTGAATATTTTAAGCAGGGTGCTGAAATAATCTGATTTATATATTTTAAAGTCCCCACGGTGCTTGGAGTGCAGAGTTGCCTGGGTGGGCTCAGGGAAAACAGGCTATCACAGAAGTTGGGGAAATATGGACTAAAGAGGTGGAGAAACATAAATAGATTCAAGATATCCATCTGAGGAGATTTAAACGGGCTTGATGAATGGGATGTGGGAGGCTGGGCTGTGGGAGGTCAGGGAACTTAATGAGTCAAGGTTTCAGTAAGAGCTGAGTAACCAGGTGGATGGCCATACCATTTACTGATAAGACACTCTGAAGGAAGAGGAGTAGCTTCAGTGGGAAACATGAGTTCAGCCTGGGACACAGTAAGTGTGAAACACCTGTGAGTCAACCAAGTGAAGGTCATGATTAAAATGGGTCTGGAACTCAAAAGACAGAGCTGGACTAAAGTTACAAGTTGAGAGCTGTCAGCATATAGATGGTAATGGAAGTCACTGGAGGTGGATGAAATCATCTACTATGTGTCACGGACTTGTGGCAGGTGCTAGGGCAATACATTCACTGTGCTGAAGTGACTCACAGTCCAACAAATGCAGCCAGGTCTGACCGAAGCCTGAATTTTAGTTCAACTGTCATGAAAACTACCCTGAAAATCCCTATTACTGATCACAGTAGGTATATCCTTCTCTGTTCTACTCTCTGGACTCCCAATTCAACCTAAAACTAGAAATTCATCTAAAAGCAGATTAGCCTATACTTTAAGAAAGTGGGTTTCAACAGGGAGTACCTCTAAAGCTATGAAGAGGTTTCACTTAAATCTTAAAAATAAAATTTACAAGTTGAAATATATTTACATTAATACCACATCTTTTAAAAATTACTGAACATGAAAACCAGTGAGCAAATTGAAAATTCAAAATTCAAATGCTTGGTCATTCTCATGGTGATGTGAACTTTACAGTTTACAGAGCTATGATCACAAAGCCCAAGGTCTGTTAGGCCCATGCCACATGTAAATAAGTCCACAGTCTAAGGAGTTCTTGGACATGGTCTGCTTTTAAAATGTACTTTGTAGTTTAAAAGAGCACTGCACCCAATGGCTAAGCATTCTGTTTGAAAGTTCACTGATACCAGAAATAATTACCAATAAACCTTTCTGAGACATTTCTGAGATTTGACCCTTCTCTGATTATCCATTTTCCTTCCTCCCTTCCTTTCTTTCTTCCCCTTTTTCTCTCCCTCTCTTCATTCCTTTAAACCTCCCTCCCTGCATTCCTTTTTTTTTTCTTTTTTCATTTTTTTCTTCTTTTTACAAATAGTTTCTGCCTCAAAGCTTTTATGGAATGAGAGGAGGCATACATATAATATCTACACACCACACGCAGCAATGTTAATGGCTTCTCTATGCAAGGCACTTTGACAGAACCACAGAAATATCAGAAATGAAAGAGACCTCATGGACCACCGTATCTAATTCACCCATTCTAGAAATCAAGAAAAGGAAACTTTCCTGATGTTCCACTGATGTTCTTGAGAATCATCTTAAAGTTTATTTGGCCATCATATTAGACTCTACATAGTAATAACAGACACTCTTTTGCATTATTTTATTAAGACAGTAGGTCTAGAACTGCATAACCAATACAGTTAGCCAGTAGGCACATGTGCCAACTGAACTGTTGAAATGTGCCAAGTCTTAATTGAGATGTGCTATAAAATACATAATGGATTTTGAAGAAAGTTTTAAAAAGTAATGTAAAATATCTCGTTAATAATATTTATGTTGATTATATGATGAAATGATGTTTCAATATATTGAGTTAAATAAAATATATTATTAAAATTAATTTTACCTTGTTTCTGTTTACTTTTTTAATGTGGCTACTAGAAAATTTTATATTGCCTTTTTTATCACATTTGCTACTTATGTTTAGTTCTATTGAACAGAGTTGTTCCAATATAATAGTGCCTACCTCATATAAAGTTGTTTGTTGGTTGGCTAACATTTCAGGTCTTTATAATTTAAGTTCCTAAGTTCACTCAACATTAATAAATAAAAACATTCTTTCACATCAAAAAAAAAAAGTGGATGATATGTCCTAAAGAGTCCATGTAGAAAATTTACTGGTCACAGTTCAATAAGGCCAAGGAATTTAATGATTTATCCAAGGCCATAGAACAGTTCAGTGAGCAAAACTGTGAAATGGTTTTCAATGGCTGCAAAATGAATTTCAGTTGAATTCAACAAATATTTGAATGCCTCATAGGTGCTAGCCAAAATGCTAAGAAGTAGTGAGTGATTAGAGGGCTTAAGTTTTCACCTTAATGTCCAAGAAACTTCCATTTAATTCTAATGAAAAACAAAATTACTTTCATCATGTTTTTCTTACATTCATAACTTAACTTAAATATGGCTATATCTATGTGGGAAAGTTTTCTTAATTTTCAAATTCTAAATTTGAAATATTTGATTAGTATAAAAAAAAGCTATTAAAAATTCCCTAAAATGCAAATATATGTTAATAAAAGAAACATTAATTTTGACTTTAAGGAATATACATTAAAGCCATTACAAATTTTTTCCCCAAAATAATCATATCTTTTGGTTATAATTAAATTAAAGCTTAAAATTGATGTTATTATATCCTTTGCTGAAAGAGACAGATTTTAACACCTATTGATATCATTATATGGTTATATGGCTTATTAAGACTCATCTGTTACTAAATTAAATTTTAGTTTTTTCACCATAGGCAACTCTTATAAATATCTTTGGTGAATTTAGAGTGATAGCACTTTATCCAGAATAATTCTTGGATATATACTTATAAGAGTATTAAAGGAATTACTTCAATTACTTGCTTTAAACCTCTGGAGACTGTTGCTTAATTCCCTTTTTCTATTAACATCTTGGTTTTATCTATCCGTCATTTAGGTCATCAACAAAGAAACCTAACCTTGTAACCCTGGAAAAAATTCTCCTTTGCTATGATCTTCCAGTTTGGTGGTGGGTTCAATCTGTCAACATTTTAACTAAATATTTGCATCTACATTCATAAGTTTTAGGGGGCTACTTTTATCAGGTTTTGGTACTTAAACCATGATATCTTCATAAATTAAGAGTTTTCCATAATTTTTTTAATGACTCCATCTCGTTCAAATACAGGAATTGTCCATTCTTTGTAAGTTAGAAAGAAGTCAGTAATAAAAATCACTCAGGCCCAGTGCCTTTTTAAATAGTATATCTTCAACAATCTTTTCTATTTCTTTTATATTTACTAGTCTTTTTCTATTTTCTTCCTTTTCTTGGGTCACTTTTGTTCATTTAAACTTTGCCAGAAGTAGTTTTCTCCAGATTTTTAAATTTATTGTCACTGGATTATAAATATTTTCTTAAAAGCTTTTCTTTTGATATCTTTCATATCTATGTTCATATATCCTGTCTCATTCCTAAATTTATATCTTTTGATTTTTTCCTTTTCTTTAATCAAGCTTACTATCTTTTCCAAGAACTCAGTTTTTTTATTTTACTTACTTTTTTATTAATCTTTAAAAATCTGTTTCAGAATTTCAAATTTTATCTTCATTAAATCTCTGTTCCTACTCAATTTTAGCTTGTTTTGCTTCTCTCATTTTTAGTCTCTTAACTAATATGAATTTCTAAATCATATCATTTCAGTGTTCTTATTTTAAAAATAAGTAAATAATGTTTTAAATACCTAGGTGGGAGATGGAAAACAGGACAAATAGATTTTTCCTTTGTAGTCTTCCATATCATTTCGCTTCTTGCCAAAATACAATCTTGCCTCTGTAGTTTGACAGGAAGAAAAAAAGGTATATATGTTATTTATGACTTATTATGTGAGGTCTCACAGAAATTGTGTTGTGGAGGGAAGAGAAAAATCTTCACATCCCACAACCATTCAACAATGACCTGAGCATTACAAAATTTGTGTCCACTCAAACATCTCTTTCTCTTCTTGCCCCCATGAACACTAGCATTTATCCTCAATTTATCCTCAGTCATGAAGGGCTAGTCTCTGGCTAATGGTGATGTTGGAAACATCACTGTAAATATACAAAATGAAAATGAATTGCAAAGTAATATTAATAACGTTGCAAAGCTGCAAAGTGATGTTTCATGGATCACTGGAAAAGCCTTTAACTAAAGAGAAAAGATTCATTTACAATAGGTGATTCAAGAGAGAATGCTTTAAATATCAAAATATTTAGTCAACTTTGGGGAGATTGATAAAGTATGAAGTTCTCAAATATTTTTGCAAAATTGGCCCTTTTTGAAATGAAAGATGTCAAATCAGGTTCTCATATTGTTTTTTTTTTTTTCCTCATACCTCAAAACCAACACTATTCATTCTTTCTTCATCCTAAAAATTATGGCATGGTTGTCATATAACCTAAATTTTGTTAAATATAAAATAATGTGAATTTTTTTCACAACTCTTAGTTTCATTTTTAAAAATAATATAATTCAAAGCTATATTCTTTAAATATTTACTATAAATTGCTTTTGAGTAGTTTCTCCGGAGTAGATAAGTTAGAGCTCATTATAATAGTTCCCTAAGTGTTTTATTATATTTTAAGTGGGAAAATTAACATTACACATTATATTTTCAATTATTTCATTTGTAATAAGAATAGATTATAACAATTGATCTTAAAAATAAAGATTACAAATAAATCTTTTTTCTTTTCCAATATCATACCTAATACCTTTCAATGTGTTGTAA
This sequence comes from Eidolon dupreanum, assembly GCA_028627145.1. Classification (NCBI taxonomy): domain Eukaryota; kingdom Metazoa; phylum Chordata; class Mammalia; order Chiroptera; family Pteropodidae; genus Eidolon; species Eidolon dupreanum. The sequence goes on from CM053503.1 coordinate 136,090,247, forward strand.
CTTAATTTTATAAGAAAACAATAATTCCAAAGAATAATAGAAATATCTGGCAAAATTATCTTACTTTCTCTCTGCATTAAGAAAAAGCCCTGAAATCTTAGTACATTCACATGACCCCTTTGCTATTGGGTACAGAAACACCGGAATTCAACTGCATTTCAGTTGTACAACAAAAATGACAAATACATTTGCACATATGTGGACTATTCGATTCCATCTGTCTTTTTTCAACTTATTGTTTCATTCAACTACATTAATTATAGTAACACCAAATTTTTTAAAGAAAGTTATGAATTGCTTTTAAAATGTAGTTTGCATTTTTCTAGAAGTCATATTGCTATTCCAAATCTATTTGACTGTACTTAAAAACATTTTGATTGATTATTTAAAAACACATCCTAATAATGTATTTTAGAGGCTCCAGGTTCTCGCTGGTTTTTTTTGTTTTTTTTGTTTTGTTTTGTTTTGTTTTTATATGTGCCTTCTTTCTCCCACCAACCTTTTTTTCAAATCCCCAGAGATGAGAGTTTAACATTCTGGTTGGTTAGGAAGTAAAGCCATTTACCCACACATCTGGCAAATATTTAATAGTGACCCATGTGCCTGACGAAGCATTCACAGTCTCTGCCCTCTGGAGGTAAGCTAAACAAGTAATCATACAAATAAATGGATAGTTACCAACTGTTATAAATGAGAAAAAAAGGGAGGGGGAGCTAATTTAAATCAGAAGATCAGGAAAACCTGTCTGTATCTAACACTAAACCAAAACCTAAAGAAAGAATGGGAGTTAACACTGAAAAAAATGAATGTATCCTGGGCCAGAATGTGTGAAGGCCTTGAGGTACTATGCAGCTTGGTTTGTTATAGGAAATAGATCAGCTAAACAAGAATATAAAGAAGGAAATGAGTGGTGAAAATGAGTCTACAACCAGAGGTACGAATTTGAAGGTCATTTAAAGGATTTATTTTGAGTAAACAACAACAATAATGTTAGTTAGCAACAGCAACCATTTTCCAGTTGTCATGGTAAATGTTTTAAATGAATTATCTCCTTCTACCCTCACATAACTCTGAGATAGGACTGACTTAACCTTCATTTTGCAGTTGAGAAAACTGAAGTTTCAAATGGTTTGGTGGTTTGGCCAAATTCACTCAGCTAGTAAGAGGCATAGGATATAATTTCAGAGCCCATACTTTTAACCACTTTGATATATTGTATCCCATTATCATATTTATATATAAATTAACAATAATTTATATAATAAATTATATAATTAGATAATAAATTAATATATAAACATATAGAATATGTTAACTAGGAGATGTACGTAAGACATTTATGTCAAGATATATATGTTTAGATATATAGGTCTGAATCTCAGAGGAGAGGTAAGGTCAGGATCAAATTGAGCTTTTGGTATTTAGACAGATTAAAAGTCACCAGAGTAAATTAGGTTGCTCAAAACCTGGGTGTAGGTTGAGAAAAGAAGAAGGCCTGTACTAAGCCCTGATTAATTCTAACATTTAGAGATTGGACATAGATAGTCAAACTGTCTAATTTGGATAAGAAATCAAAAAAGGATTAACCTAACCTGTCAGGTGATGGCTCTATTAAGTAATTCTGAAAACATTCTCAGTTACCCAGATTTTACCTTTGACAAACCTTGGTCTGTCTACCCAGCCCATTTACTCTGGTTTAGACCTAACTGGGAGACATAATCCTCATGGAGGCATGTAAGGCACACAGCAGAAGCAAACAAGACTCTACTACCCCAAGGCAGGAACCTAATGGAGAGCACAGAGACAGCTGGATGACATAACCCCTGGTGAGTGTCCTACAAGTGTAGTGGACCACCTTCAGCCAGCTTAGGGTTTATCGAACTCCCAGAACCCAGAAACCACAGCCAATAGCAACACTCAGAGACTTTGCTTTATTAGCTTGGGGCAGAGATATAGTGTCTGGGCCTTCAACAATTTATTATTCTGTTTCTCTTCCCTCTAAATTTCAATCTCAAAGCCTGAACTATGTTGCACTGTTCCCTGCTTGGCAGTTCAACTTTTTAACTCAATGCTCAAGCTTCAGTCTCTTAGTATGTTTTGTTTTTCTCTTTAACAGGTAGCATCCTATCAGCAGGGGTATAGAACTTTATTGTTTTGAGACTGAATCAGATACAATTATTCACATTTTATATAAGAAGAAATTGATTCTAGAGAAATTAATAAATCGTCCAAGATTCCAAAGCCAGTAAATAACTGGGCTGGAATTCAGGCCCAAGTCTAAAATGTCTCATAGGATATATTGCTACAGCATGTATTATATGTGAGTGCACAGTAGTCAATAATCCCAAAAATGATAAAGCAGTATTGTTCATAAGAGCAAAACATGCCAAAAATGTGATATGTCAATCTGGTAGTAGGCATAAAAGCAAGAAAAAAATAATCATATGTACTACATATAATGGCAACATTAAACCAGCAATAAGGATGGCTTTAATCATCCAGAATTTAACCTCAGTCTTGCACACTCAACTTCTACTATAAAATCAGTGGCAGTTACAGACATATATCCATCTGTTGTTGTTTTGTTTTACTAGGACAAGCTCATAACTGCAGCAGAGCAATTCTTTTAATACCAAAACAACAGAACCTACAGGCAAACACAGGCAAACTAAACTAACTTGATTGCTTATGCTGTGATAGTACAAGTAGTATTTTTCCTGTGAAGCTAGTAGCTTCACAAAGAAAAAGAAAAAAATTTTTAAGACACCAAGGTGGTTATGTTGTTGCCATAAACAGATTCTGATTACTAGCTTTGTAAATCTTTATTATTTCTAATAATCAGAATTGGTGTAAAAATATCCAGCTATGAAAAATATTGCATTATGAGAATATTCTATAAATAAAAACACTATCTGAATATATAATAGCTAATATATACATCTATAAAACATAATATATAATCAGTAATATACCATTTAGACTTTGTCTTTGTTGATTCACTATGGTGGACATATTTCTGCATGCTTTAAAATCATCTAAATGCAAATTTAGTAAAATTAAATGCCTAGTTATTATTTGCAACTCTTCGGATATTAAACATTTCATAACTATTTTATTTAACCGATTCTGCCATTCACTGCAGATCTAACTCACAGAGACGGTTATTTTTAACTTTGTGTCTATAATAGTGTAGACCAAAACTTCTTAAGCATGTCTTTAGTATTTGGGAAAGTAGGTGAACTATAGCACTCCTATGGCAAAAGTTAAGAAGAAACTAAGGTAACATTTTTTTTTTTTTTGCTAATATTACTTTTCTCAACCTTCTTCATAGCTGTCAGACATATAAAGATACACTAGGAATGGGCAGCATATGAAACATCTTTCACTAGTGTCATTCACAAGCCACATTGACCACTAGATTGTAATCAGAACCACCAACAATGAAGTTTTCAAATCAAGTTGATACATGAGCAGGGCTGAGACTAGGGAGAGGTGTAAGAGGTGCCTATGATGAAAATTTTAAACAGGCACTCACTTATAGAACCTTGAGAGTGAGTGCATCCTTAAATTTTGCGCCCTGGGCCCCTCATTTCCCTCACCCTAGTCCCTGCCTTATACAAGACCCCAAACTAATATGGTTGCAGGAGTCAGGGGTGCCTGATTTCTTCTAAAGCTAACCTTTGAAACCAGTCTAACCTTGGGTAGAAAGGGTTTACTCACCTGCAGCCCAGGGCTTGTAGATTTAGCCATTTCCTTTGAGGGTATGCTTCTTTACTAGGGCTAAGTCCCTGCCTCCTTGCACCAATGCCTGTGAGAAGGACCTGGTAGTCCCCCTTTCAGATACTAGAGCTCTGCTTATAAACACCAGTCCAGTATCTCAGGCCCTTTCAACTTCTAACAGTATTCCTGATATAAATCACCTATTTAGATTGCGATATGACCTCTCTTTTGATATCACCTCGTCATTTGGTCCTAGAACCCTTCCCAACTCCTGCCCCATGTGAGTCTTAGCACTGTCTGCTGCTGAGACTGCTCTTTGACCTGTGAGTCTAGGATTCTTAAAAGAATTTTTGGCTCATTCAATCTCCTTCCAATTAGCTCCCTGTTAGTTCTACCCCATAAACATAGACAGAACCATCCAATCATTGTAACAGCCAAACGTGCCTCAACATATTTTCAAAAGCATCATCTAGGAATAGCCCTAGCCCTGCTGAGAATCATTAGAAGTAGAAGAGAAGACTATCTTCAATGATGACTGGGCCAAACATTTCAGAGCCTGGTTTTGTCTATTCCATTGATTCATAAGCCTTGTGTGTCAAAATCATCTGGGGGAACTCCTGATTTATCTATTTAACACACACTTATATAGTGCTTACTATGTGCCTGAAGCTGTTATAAACACTCGACAAATATTAACTCATTTAATCCTCATTACAACCCTTTGAAGTAGGCACAATTATTACTCCCATTTTACATATTAGGAAACTGGGGTCCAAGAAGTTAATGACTTACCCAAAGTTACACATCTAATAAATGTAGAAGTCAAAATTCAAACCCAGCCATTTTGGTCATAGGGTAAATGGTCAGTACTATGTTATACAACAGACAATCATATCCCTTCCACAAAGATTTGATTTAGTAAATCTAGGAAGAAGACTGAGAAAGCTATTCATATTTGAACAAGACTTTCAGGTGACTTTAGATAGTGAGAAGGGCGCCTGCCCTTCTAACTGGCATTTGGGAATCACAGCACTATTACATACCTCACTTAGGAGAGACAGGAAAGAGATTTATGTGTCTAGAAACAAATTTGTGTCAGCATATCCTGAGAAAGCAAGAAATTCATCTAAACCTTGGAAGCCAGGCTAATAATACACATTGCTTTTATAAAATGGTCAATAGTGAACTATGTATTATTAAACAAAATGAAATATATTAAGAATGTAGTATCAGAGAAAGTGTATATATATGTGTGTGTGTATATATATACACACACACAGACATGTGTAAATATACATATATACATATATATATATATATGGCATTAATGAACATGAAATTATCCTATTAACTAGAATAAACGACAGCAACAGATTTAAATGAAAGAAAGAATAGCTTAGTTAGGTGTATGGTGGGCTGCTGATTGGCAGTCCGGAATCAGTTAAACAAGACAAATGATACTAAGTGTGACTTCAAACAATGCAGGAGTTACAGCAGCTGGGCAAGGGGAATAGAAGCAATGGAGAACCATGAAAAAAATTAAGATAAAACGTGAAAGAACTTTAAAAGCAGTTTAACACCATACTAATAAGATTATCACCACTTTCTTTAGTATTGTCATCTTGGGTGACCCCTGTAAATTAATAAAAATATCAGAACCAGACAAAGCCATAAGCAACAAACCACTCTCCAAAAAAGGTAAACAACTATAGAAAAATTAGCAGTGTTTCTGGCCACTCAGTATGGAAACAACTATGGGTCAAAGAGTCAGTTCAAACATTAACCAGAGTTCCCATTCTGGCAGACCATGCCAAAGAGGGAGGGGTACAAAGTAGACCCTTATGCCAGTAAGCTCTGTCTCTTCAGCCCTACAGATAAGCCTCACCATCATCTCCAAACAATAATTAAAATGTCATCCTATGTGTCAGGGAAGGCATGTTCCTAGGTTCCTATCAGCTCGATTCTGGTGAACCCTAAAGATTTGGGGAAATGGGGCCAGTAGGTAGGTTAAGAAAATACCAATTTTTAGGTTTTATTTAGTGTATTTGGCAGTAAAGTTTTTAAACAATCTATCTTGTGATAAGCCTTCCAAACTGAATGTACTTTGCCAAAATTTAAACATATTTCATAGTTTCTTTTCAGGGCTAGGTATTATAAACCAAGGCAAATAAAATTCACTTTTGTCAAATCATCTTCAATTTGCTGTAATTCCTCAAATGTTTTTTCTTTCATTGTGCTCTTTTATATTTTGAAACAGTGACACTTTACTTTAGAACTCTTTATCCTTGCAAAACAAGACTCATCCCATTACTTTGCATTCTCTATTACTCTTGCCCTTAATGTGATCTTAGCCACCCAGATTAATTATAACTTTTAACCAATTTAATAACTTCCATTTCATAGAGAGACCTGGAGGTAGATAATTGAGAGCTGTCATATGCACACATTTTAGCAGACAAATAAAGTTCCTTAATACACATAACACAACTATCTGCAGACACATACATTCCTTTTATACCTTCTGAAAGTGGCAAAAATGAACATGTCCCATAACATTGCCCAAAAGGATAGCCACTCTACGGCATATAAAAACAAGAAGCAAAAGCATAAAAATTTAAAATTATGCTTTCATTAGTCATTGTTTCAGTATTCAACTTTTAAAATAAATCATCTAGTTATCCAATGATTAATCATTAATTAACTCAATTTGATATTATCTCAGGGTTTTAAGTTACCTAAAAATTTTGGAATTGTGTTTTAACTTACATGGTACAAAACATAATTACTGTTGATACAAAAAGTTTGTCTGAATAATTACTCACTTTAGTGAACACGAATTTACATTTGTCATAAACTTAAATATTCTATAGCAGTAATGCCATCTTATTTAATCAGTAAACCAATATAAGAATTAGAAAATTCAGATTAAATCATCTCTTCATGAGAAAACAAATCTAAATATCATAAAAATAAAACACGTACCTGTATTTTACTTTGCATTAATAAACACATTTTCTTTCTTTAACCCAAATTATTAAACCAGTCTGATTTCTCCAAAAACTCACTTTAATTATATAAACTTGGATTCTGCAAATGTTTCTAAGCTAGAAGTTTTTGTAAGAAGGACTTTTTTTTCCCTTAAAAGTATAGTACATCTAAAGTATTAGAAATTCTGGGATTTTTTTAAATTTTGGGATTTATACAAGTGCATATTTATGTCTATAGACTATCTTTTAAGAGACATTATGAAATTAATTAATACTCTCCAGAAATATGAAAAATTTTACATTCTCATAGCAAGGTATGAGCTGTTCTAAATTACAGACACACAAAGAGTTTACAGCTTCACTTTTACAACCTCATTCCCAGGTTGAAAGTAAACACAGAAACATAAGAACTCACCAGCCCGGACCTCAAAAAGCTGTTCTCCTTTCCAGTGGACACAAAATTCTTAACTAATTTGAGCTCGCAAAAGACAAACCAAAAGACTAAACACCTGGATTCTCTGCAATCTCTCTTTTCAGAGACTAGATCTCCATCATCCAACCAGTATCACCAAATGATTAGACTACAAAATCAAATTCCCAATCACTGCTGCTACCAATGTGGAATAACTTAGCTGTGTACAAATCAAAAACAAAAACAAAAATTTTCAAATCATTAAAAAGGAGAAATAGTAAACTTAATTCTATAACCACTTAGAATTCACTCAAAGAGCCAATAAAAGATAAGCCTGGGCTTAAACAACCCACAAGGTACACTTAGCATAGGGTTTGGCTCCATCATATGAGTCCGCTTGGGCAGCTCCATGGAAACTTGAGATTTCCGGTGTTAAAATATAATTTTCAAAAATATAAAATCATGTCTCTCGTGTAAAAAAATAAACATATGTCAAAATTTTATTCAACTCATTAACTGATGAGGGAACAAGTAAGACATTAAAACCAATTTAAAGGGTCTATGAAAAGCCACGCCTGTATTAGTAAAGAAATGTTAGCCTAGAATTGCAGAGTTAAATACTGATTAATGTCTTACAGAACAATAAATCATAACTTTGTGGGGCTATCTCGTCCACCAAATAGAGATTATTTGCATCTCTGCAGAAAATCTACAGATTAACCTCAGACCCTATAGAATTGTAAAATAGCCCCGTCAATAGAAAGAACACCCAGTAATCTCTTACCTGTTCCCAAGTTTTGGATAATTTTTCCCACAGGAGTGAGATACTGCAAATACTGAGCGAGATGTACGTATACCAAAAAAAAAAAAAAAAATTATTCCTTTATCCAAAATTCTTATTTAACTAGGCATCCTGAATTTTTCTTTTCACCCCAATAACACACTTTACAAAGTCTTTACAGTTCTGCTGCCCATATCTCTCTTAAATTTGGGCCTAGCTTCATATCCTTGCCTAGATAATAAATATTTAGTATTTCTACTGCGCTTCCATTCTCATATTTACCATTGGGGGGCGCGCACAACTCACAGTCCGGTGGTGAAGAGGTCACAAAAGTCTTTCCGCATCGGATCCGCTAGGGCACTGTTCTGGGACCTCTCAGACTTCACTACCCGGCTCTGCCCGCGCGCTCTCTAATCATCTGTGCGCAAGCGCGGAACTGCTCCGGGGGCCAGACCCGGACTGCGCAAGCGTTCCAGTGAGCGCGCAGACGCTATTGGTAGGATCTACCGGAAAGGCAAAGGGAGTGGGTGGCGCCCCGGGAGCGTGCGCATTCTGAGGCTGGGGGCTGGAGGCCGTGGGGGGCGATCTCGGCTCCGCATCCTCCGTGTTTTGCGTTCCATGGCGATGCCCTTGTGGGAGGCACGCCCGGAAAACGGCGCCGGACTAGTCCCTGCAGACAACTCGGCCCCTCACAAAGTGGATCTGAGCAGCAAGGTGAGTGTAAGACGAGGCGAGAAGGCCCGCAGTTCAGGACGGGGCGCCGCTGGGCCCAGAAGAGGTCCACCGTGGCAGCACGGCCCAGTCTCGGCTTCGCCAGCTGCTTTGCTCTTTTTATTCTTAGCTCTGAACAGCTACAGTTAAGGGAGACCCCAAAACTTTCCCCCAAATTAGACCCATTTGGCAGTGGGGCGAAAATTTGATTGGGATTAAACTTAGAAATACTGCCCACCCCAGTTTCGGTGCCCATATTCTCCACCCCAGAAAATGTCACCACCATCCCTCCAGTTGTCAAGACCAGTTAACTTAGGAGCCATCCTTGATGGCCATCACCAAGTCCTATCCGTTCTACTTCTGAAACTCATTTCGCATATGTCCCCTTATCAGTACGTACACTCTTACCATCCTAAACCAGCCACCTTCATCTGCCTACCATTGGGAACCCTGCAGAGGCTTCCTAACTGACCTCTCATCCATCGTTACCTTCTTCCAGTCTGTTTATTCTCCACGTTAGCCAGAGCAATGATCCTGAAACATGTATCTAGTTATCATTCCTCCACCCCCCAAAAAAGGGGTAGGGGAGCCAATATAATATAAATCTTAACTGCCATGAACATTCAGAACCTTTAAAAATATAGTGGAGATTGGGATGGTTATAGCTTTTCAAGTTTCCAGTCCCTCAGTATCACACTTTCCTTGTGTGAAATAAATAGAAATGTATATATGCCTGCCATTCCTAAAATGAATGGGAAAGCATTGTTCAAACATAGGTTTCAAGAAGGTTGTACAAATTGGGTCTTAACAGTTCAACTCAGTCTAGTCAGTTAACGACACTGTTATGTTAACTGGAGACAGAAATGTATACACTCGTGGGGGGGTGGAGTGAATTTTCAAACCACACACAGCCCACTCTCATTACTGTCATAGCAAGCACTTAAACTAATGTATGATAGATCCCCGAGGTGTGTGAAGTAGGACAAAGATTATAAAAACTGGTTTTAGAGGCACTAGTGATTCTGTGTAACAAGTCATGTTCACAAAATTACACCATTACTGAAAAGAATTAGACAGTAACTTAGTTTACACTAAGTTGAGGCCTCTTCTAGTAATAAAATGTGAAGGCCTCCTGCTCTGCTAGTCTTTGACATACAAAGATGAATAAGGAAAGATGGAAGGCTATAGTCGTACTACCCCTGGTAGAGTATTTAGTACTACTTCCTTGTTCTGAATGTCTGGCTGCACCATTTAGTACATAAATTGTGAAAAGCGTTGGTATTTGGAGGGGAGATGAGAGCAGCCTACGCGTTATCCCATTTACTATTTTTTATTTAAAAAAGGCTAAAACATAACTTAAAAGATATCATTGAAAAACTGGTGCATATTTTTTAAGTAAAAGATATAAACTTTGTTTAATAACGATGGCCCTTGCATGAATGCCAGTTACCAATACCAAACCCTCTCTCTGGGCTCAATGGGCTAACACTTTATAAATCTAGTCACTATTTCTCCTTCAACTTTTCTACACCTGCACCCTCTCATAGACTGATGTTGAAAATCTGTATTCACACACTGCCCATTTGGACAATCAGTACATTATAGCCCCTTCTCCCATCTCTTTTTTAATGGGCCCTCCTTGAGCATACACTAAGAACCTCTGATTTAAGATGTTTTTCTTTATTTCAGTAGATTAAAGAACAAAAAATTGTTGTGGATGAACTTTCTAACCTGAAGAAAAACAGGGTGAGTTACTAGAGTGATTCTGAATAGTATACGGGAGAGTTTGATTATATCTTATCAACTGTATACTAAAGTTACAAGAATTTTATATAATTTATAAGATTTCTCCATCTATTTAAATTGCAAAAGTGAGAAGTGTCCAAGATTTCATATACTTATGTTACATATATATCTATATGCTAATCATAGTTGATGCTATCTTTCCCATCATATGCAATTCACATTATCTTTGAACCAGATGATACTAATTGTATTATACTATCTTGGTGCTGTAATCACTATCGATATTTATTTTGTACTTGAATTTGGTGTTTTCTTTAGGAACAAATGAACTTTAAAGATATTGAGAAGAGAGAAAACTATTCCTTTAAGAGAAAGTGGATAATTGTTGAAAAACAAAAAGATAAATTACTTTCCTTCCCACCCCCCAAATTTTTTTGTACAAATTTGCCAAATATTTAACCTGGTTATTTAATGTGATTCCATTAATATATTCATAGATAAGCTACTCCTTCATTTGTAGTTATACTGTAAAAAATTACATTTTAAAGTTCATGAAAAAATGATTTTGAGCCCTTTAAAGTACTTAAAAATTTTTTGATAACAGATTAGACATTCCTGATATTATCACTTGTCTAGTATTAGAGGTTAATGCACATTTTAATTGATACAGACTTTCTAGAGAGCAAACTGGCAGAATGTATCAAAACCTTAAAGGTATGTAACAGTTTGACCCAGCAGTTCCATTTATAGGAATTGATATTTAGGAAAGAATCATGGGAGTGTACAGAGATTTAGTTATAAAGATGTTCATCACAACATTGAATTATAATAGTGAAAAGTTGGTAACACCTTAAATATCTAAAACTTGAGAATTGACCAAATAAACTGTAATATGTTAGACCCAAACAGTAATGTTGTAAAATAAGAGGATAAATCATATTCTTAATATATTGTTCATTGATAAAAGCAAATTATAAATTTGTAGTTATAGTAGAAGCCCTTTTCATTGAAGAAAAATGGTATTACGGTACATTCAGAGAAAAAAAGAGTTTTACCTGTGTTAATGGTAGCAATTACTAGATGGCAGGATAATGGGTAACTTTCGTTTGTGTATCTGTATGCTAAGGTATTGTTCTGGACATGTTACTGAAGTTGAAGAATTAGTGATAATAGGGTTCAGAGTTTTGACGTCTGTTGCTTTTTATATCAAGTCATAATATTAGCCTAAATTATGTTTTGCAGAAAGTATATAGGCAGCAACAGAACAGCAACATATTCTTTCTTGCAGACCGAACAGAAATGCTCTCTGAAAGCAAAAGTAAGTTTTCTTGGTGTATTACATGGAAACGCACAGGAAGTGTTTTGTAGGCTTTCTATAGACGTCCGTGGTAGTACCTGAATTATACTATCTTTACCTAAATGTTTACTTTATAGCTAAAGATTGGATGGTGGTATATTGGATGGTTAATAAAATTAATGTAAGGGTTTGGTTTCCTTCAGGTTAGCTTTCCAAAGGTGAAACTATGGTAAAAATAAAATCAAAGAAAAATGTAGAAAATGTGTTAGAAAGCAATAATTATTAATGTGTGCTATAGTTTTAGACAGATCTAAGTATAAAAAACTTTTATCACTTTCAGTCTTTGTGACTTTGCATGAATTACGTTGAGCCTCCAAAGTCATCTGGGATTTAAATAAGATGGTATATATAAAGTGCCGGGGACAGAATAAGCATTTAATAAACAGAAACTATTTTCCTAAAAAATAAAAACGTTCATCATTTGAAGCCCGTTGTAAATTATTACTTGTGTTAACAGTGCATTATACTCAAATGGTTTGATCTTGGTAAATGGCCTATATTGCCCTGTGAATTACTACATAAAAGTCCAAGAATTTTTATTTTACTTAATATTTCTTCTCCCCTTCCCCACAGATTTATTGGATGAGCTAAAAAAAGAATACCAAGAAATAGAAAACTTAGAGAAGAACAAAATCAAGAAATAGTCAACTCAATTTTACATAACAATGTGTGGCATTTGTTGTTCTGTAAGCTTTTCTGTCGAACATTTCAGCAAAGATTTAAAAGAGGATTTACTATATAATCTTAAACGACGGGGACCCAATAGTAGCAAACAGTTGTTGAAGTCCGATGTTAACTACCAGTGTTTATTTTCTGGTCATGTCCTTCACTTAAGAGGTGTATTGACTGCCCAGCCTGTGGAAGATGAAAGAGGCAATGTGTTCCTGTGGAATGGAGAAGTCTTTAGTGGAGTAAATGTTGAAGCCAAAGAGAATGATGCTCAAATAATGTTTAATTATCTTTCCTCTTGTAAGAATGAATCCGATATTTTGTCACTCTTCTCAGAAGTCCAAGGTCCTTGGTCTTTTATATATTATCAAGCATCTAGTCACCATTTGTGGTTTGGTAGGGATTTTTTTGGTCGTCGTAGCTTGCTTTGGCATTTTAGTAATTTGGGCAAGAGTTTCTGCCTCTCTTCAGTTGGTGCCCAAATGTCTGAATTGGCCAATCAGTGGCAAGAAGTTCCAGCATTTGGAATTTTCAGAATCAATCTCAAATCTGTTTCCATTTCCAAATCCGTGGTTTTAAAATTGTATCCTTGGAAATATGTTTCTAAGGAGAATGTTATCAAAGGATGTGTTAATAGCCTAAATCAGATTTCAGCGAATTTGCCAACATTTGTATCAGTGGTAGCAAATGAAGCCAAACTATATCTAAAAGAACCTGTTGTTCCTTTAAATATGATGTTGCCACAAGCTTCACTTGATATTCATCGCAGTAACATTTCCAGCATCCCACCTACAAAAGAGACACTTCAGGTCTTTCTAACTGATGGAAACATGAAGGAAATAGTTCAGCAGTTCATTGATGTCCTAAGTATCGCAATCAAGAGACGAGTCTTATGTTTGCCTAGGGATGAAAACTTGACACCAGGTAAAGTTTTGAAAACTTGCAATAGGAAAGCAAATGTTGCAATCCTGTTTTCAGGAGGTATTGATTCCATGGTTATTGCAACCCTTGCTGACCGTCATATTCCTTTAGATGAACCAATTGATCTTCTTAATGTGGCTTTCATGACTAAGGAAAAGCCCATACCAACTGGTCTTAACAAAAAAAGGATAAAACAGAAAAAATGTGAAATATTTTCTGAAGAATCCTCTAAAAATGCTGCTGCTGCTGCTGCTGCTGCTGCTGCTAGTAGTCCTGATAAACAATTCAGTGTACCAGATCGAATCACAGGAAGAGCAGGGCTAAAGGAACTGCAAGCTGCTAACCCTTCCCGGATTTGGAATTTTGTTGAAATTAATGTTTCTCTTGAAGAACTGCAAAAATTAAGAAGAACTCGAATATGTCACTTAGTTCAGCCCTTGGATACAGTGTTGGATGATAGCATTGGCTGTGCAGTCTGGTTTGCTTCTAGAGGAATTGGTTGGTTAGTGACCCAGGATGAAGTGAAATCATATCAGAGCAATGCAAAGGTATGTCACAAGAAGAATTTCTGAGACCTAATTTTGACCCTTAAAGTGTTTAGCATTTAGGTTGCAAGAATATAGCATATTTTAGTTGCACTTAAACTATAATACAATGTTTATGACTTTTTAAAAATTGGGCATATTTTACTATTTTATGACTTTGTGGTTTTTCTCTGAAAATGTCTTTGAGATGATAATTTTTTAAGGTTTGCTTCTATCTTAGTTGTTTTCCATACTGTATAGTAGGTAACATTTTTTTTTTATGTGGATTTATTTAAACCTTTATAGGTAGTTCTTACTGGAATTGGTGCAGATGAGCAACTTGCAGGGTACTCTCGTCATCGTGCCCGCTTTCAGGCACATGGGCTGGAAGGATTGAATAAAGAAATTGAGATGGAACTGGGTCGAATTTCTTCTAGAAATCTTGGTCGTGATGACAGAGTTATTGGTGACCATGGAAAAGAAGCAAGGTAACTGATTCTCTGAGTGTTGGGTAATTTTGTAAAAATAATAAACTGTAAACAGATTTTTGGGTTCCTTTTTTCTTTAAAGATTGTTCATATGAAAAATAGTAGCAACAGTTATATCTTGGCTTTACATAACAAACACAGACAGCAGCAAATCTGGGAAGGAGTTAGAGGAGCGTTTATTTTCCAGAACTCATTCTCCAAGAAATGTCTTTTCAGTGATTTTCAAAGATGATACAGTAACATGATTGCTTTTAAGATGACAAAGAAAAAGACTGTAAAGCTGAGATAGTGAAATACTGAGAGAAGGTATATAAAGGGTTTTGTTTTATTTTAAATGTTTGCTTTCCTCCTAATAAGGGCATAGGCCCTACTCCCAAGCTTTCTCCTCCAGTGTCATATAACTCAGCTTAAGTCTCTAGACATTTCTGTATTTGTAGATCCATACTGATTTAAATGGTGGTTCCAGTACTGGATTTCCCTCTGTTATATTTTGAACATAATTTAATTGTATGTTGCAAGTTACTTAAAACCTTGAAAGAGATCAAGGCACTTTCATATGTATATTCTTTTTTAATGTGGGGGATTATTTTTACCTACAACATATTTCTGATGGTAGTAAACAAGTGCTTGAATATGTCTTTTTAAAGCATTGAGGATAAAGGAAGATGTATCATTTAGTTATAAAAAGCAGAAATTTATTCAAGGAGGTTAATTTATTAAGTGGTAGTTAATTACAAAAAATACAAGCATTCAAGAACAGGGAGTCCAAATAAGCTTTGTGGGAATTGGAACATAATATACCTTTTCTGAGACTTCATTGTTTCTTGTTTTTACTTTAGTGTTCCCTCTTTCCACTGAAAAGAGGTGGCCTTTACATGGTTGTCATAGTTATGTTACCAGTTCTGACTACTGTGTCATTATTCTAGCATAATTTTCAAAACTTATTTATAAAGAGATAAATAATGCCACTATACAAAGTCATTAAAATGTTTTCCTTTTGAAGGATGTGTGTGTGAGAGAGACAGATAGAGAGATTTAATCCATTATTTCCACTAGATCAGAGAAAAGGTATTTTATTTAATAAAAGAGTTCATTCAAAAGGTCCCATATGATACCCTCAAGTAAAAATGTGTATGAAGAATGGTTAAAACCGCTCATGCAAATATTATAGTGACTAGATCTAAATAATCAGTTTAATATGTATTTTTGTATACATATTACCAGTTATCTATTAATCAAATTTTTATATTTATGCTTTTACAATTATTTTTATAAAATATTACATATAACAAATACTTTTACTTTTTCCAGTCTTTCTGAGCTTGAATAAAATTATAGTGAAATAGAAACACTAGTGTAACTATTGTATTTTGAAGAATGGGAAGAAGGGAAAATGTTAAAGTATTTTAAACAGAAAAAGAACAGAATTTTGTAGGAAATAGGGAAGCCAAAAAGGCAGAGAGTTATTTTTAAACTCTTATACCTTGTTCTATTGTACCAGATAGTCACCATTTAAACAGTTTAAATGTAATTAAGTAATTTCGATACATAAAGTTTTACCATAAGTATTTCCCAAGTTCAGGATTATATAGCCCTTCTTTATTGGTTTCATATCCCTAAAGTTCAGTTTCTTTAGACATAATAAAGAGCAGATAAGACTAAATAACTAATTTATAAACATGCTTATTTCCAAGGCATCCCCAAAGATAACTCGTGAAACAATTTGAAGTATTTTCTTGACACTTTAGGGCTAATTTATCTTTTTAGATAAAATTAATTTATTTTGTAGTGTAAATATTAAAATTACAAGTTGTGAAATACTTAATGCGTTTAAATTTTAGCTATAAAATTGTGTAAATAACCAGAATTTTTTTTAATTGAGAAAAATAGCACCCTCAAAAATAATTTTAACATTGCGTAAAATGCAAAAGAAATGATATTTATCTGTTTATTTTAGATTTCCTTTCTTGGATGAAAATGTTGTCTCCTTTCTAAATTCCCTACCGGTTTGGAAAAAGGCAAACTTGACTTTACCCCGTGGAATTGGTGAAAAACTAATTTTACGTCTTGCAGCAATGGAACTTGGTCTTACATCCTCTGCTCTTCTGCCGAAACGGGCCATGCAATTTGGATCCAGAATTGTAAAAATGGAAAAGAATAATGAAAAGGCATCTGATAAATGTGGAAGGCTCCAAGTCATTTCCTTAGAAAACCTTTCTATTGAAAAGGAGATTACAGTATAATATTTCACACTGTAATAACGTTTATTGAATAATGATTATATAAAAATAAAATACTCTGCTGCTTTATTATTGTATAATGTAGTGGTCTCAAAGTTCATTACATGAATTTTTATTTAACTATGCAGCTTAATTAACCAATTTAGTCAAATTGACCAACTACAGAAAGATTATACTTGAAAGAACATCTCGGATATTTGAAACTGTGATATTAACATTATTTGAACTCTTACATGTTAATGTCCCACCAGCAACACTAAAAGAAGGCAGCTTTCACTGACTCTTTTTACTGTAGCTATATTAAAAAATAACTCAATTTGTTGTCATCAGGGTCATGGCTTAGATGGCCTTATTTGACAAATGAGAGAACTAAGGTTTAGAGAAGCTAAACAATTTGCTTGAGTTTCACACTCCTGAGCAATACTTGGTACATATACTACATCTCTTTAGGTAACATTTTCTCACGCTGAGAACTTTCAAAAACTATTTTAAACATTCTCCTGTCCCACAAATCTCTAAGCTCCCTCTCTTTGCCCTTTTCTCAGCTTATGACCTGGGCTTTTCACAGAGATCAAATTCATCAGGCCATGAACTGCCTCCACTTTCCAACACCAGAACTTCTAATTTACCTATAGCTACACCCATCCTTTCTCCTTTCTTGCCACTAGAAAGGGAAGTGTGTCCACGCATCAAAAGGTTGTGCCTCTACCTGTTCTCTATCCCAATTGTTCCTACCTATCAGGAACCTTATACTCTAGTATCTTCAGCCTCTTCTTTTCTGTTGATTCTTCCTATCATTAGTCTGTACTAATTTAAAAAGCACATTGCTGGCCCTACAACTTGCTCTACTTAACAATCTTTTGCTTCTCAAGTATATTTGTCCTCTCTCTTGCCTTCTCATCATCTATGCACTCAACCTGACATCCACCCACATGATTCAGTTATGACCACCGTACCAACTGCCTGGCTCATAATAAGTGTTCCATGAAGGTTTGTTGATTGAAAGAATGATGATGGAGGTGAGATTCCACCTCAGTACTACCTCAGGGCCTTGTGATTTTGCCTCTGCCTCTCTTCACAGAAACAAGTGGTGAAAGAAAGTAATACAGGCAAGGTGACCGGAGGGGCAGGATGTGAGGCCTTCTGAAGAGGGGGCAGAGCATGTGTATGGTAAAAATCAAAGCAGCTTCAAGTGACTGACACTGGTGGAGAGGGGAGGCACAGTCCGCAAGAGCACAGTGGGGGGTGAGGGGAACCTTGGGGCTCAGCCTGGCACCCCCAGGCTCTGAAGAGCAACGGCTCAAACCCGTGGATTACAGGTGAAGTGGAGGGCTCCCAGAGGGCCAGGCGTCCACCCTAGGTAAAGCAGGCCTCCTCAGGCCCTCAGGAAGTTCCCTTCAGATCCTCCAGGCTGTGACCTGACCACTGGGGACTCCTGGGTGTGCATCTCCACTCTGCATGGATGCAGCTTCCCTCTCCAGGACAAGCAAACAATCATTTCAAAGTAGGTTTCTTC
The DNA here is from genome assembly GCA_028627145.1 of Eidolon dupreanum. Classification (NCBI taxonomy): domain Eukaryota; kingdom Metazoa; phylum Chordata; class Mammalia; order Chiroptera; family Pteropodidae; genus Eidolon; species Eidolon dupreanum. The sequence goes on from CM053503.1 coordinate 136,108,319, forward strand.
CTTTTTCTTGTCCTTTCCCCTTTCCCATGCCCATGTGGGTATAGGTCTTGGACTTGAGTATGGACAGACTTAGATTGATTTTGATTCTGAAGGTGTGAAACCTTAGGCGTATTCTGCAACCTTCCTAGTCTCCATTTCTGTGTCTATAAAGTGGGAATACTGACACCTATCTCCCTTAGCCGGGTTTCAGTGTCCTGCTGGGGCTACCAGCATGAGCCTCACTTCTAAACTTTTTAAGAAATCAAATTCTCTGGACCCACTCCAACCAACTGAATCAAATTCTAGGGAAGGCCTAGCAACCTGTTTTAACAAACCCCAGGTGGTTTCAATGCAGGCACAATTTTGAAATCTGCTGTGAAAAAGGAGCCAATTAAATGAAATAAAATATTGTGTATAAAGAGTTGGACAAATAGTTAGATGCTCAATAAACAGTGTTTATGGTTATTATTATTCCAGGAACAGGGAGGCAGTTAGTTACACAGAAACAAAGTTAAGCAGGCACTTCTTTTCTTTTAAGCAGGTCTTTATTTTCTTGCTTTAAAAAAAAAAAAAAGAAAGAAACTAAACACAAAATATGCCAAAAATCCTCTCCAACAAAGAATGGTCATGTAACAGTAGCGTCTCAAATATAAACTTATATTTCTTTTTGACATACTTGTTCATTTGATTACTTTAGAAAAGCAGAAAATGATCAATGTTAATGGTTCCACAGTTTTAATTGTTTTAATTCAAATTTCAACTTACTCTGCAGCTGGTTTAAGATTGAAAAATGTATTAGAACTACCATGTGACCAAGCAATTCCAGTCTGGGTTGTTATCTGAAGAAAAAGAAAACACTAACTTGAAAAGATATATGTACTCCCATGTTTATTATTTACTATAGATAAGATGTGGAAACAACCTAAGTGTCTAACAACAAATGAATGGTTAAAAAAAGGTTTTGTTCCTTTTTATTAATGAATAATATTACATTCTATCTTACCACTTGTGACAACATGGATGGACCTAGAGGGTATTATGCTAAATGAGATAACAGAGAAAGACAAAATGTTGTATGATTTTACTTATATGTGGAATCTAAAAACAAACAAACAAAAATGAACAAACAAAACAAAAACAGGCTCAGATATAGAGAACAAATAAATGATTACCAGAGGAGAGGGGAATGGGAGAATAGGTGAAGAAGGTGAAGGGGGAATAAGAAGTATAAACTTCCAGTCATAAAATAAGTAAGTCACATGGATGTAAAGTACAGCACAGGGAATATAGTCAATAATATAATAACATTGTATGGTGACAGAAAGTTACTAGATATATAGCAGTGATCACATTGTAAGGTATATCAATGTAGAGTCACTATGTTGTACACCGAGGTGAAACTAATGTAATATTATATGTCAACAGTAATTTTTAAATGATTTTATAAAAAGATTGAAAAATGTAATGGTTGACTATTGAATGATTAGCCTAAAAAATATGAAAGGAACAGATACAGTTTTTGAACAATCCAGCTTCATTACCATGACAAATTTTATTGCTTGTCTTTTTCTTTTTATTCATTGCAGAAACTTCAAAAACGACACACTAGAATTTATTAGAAATGTTGAGATTGCCTAAAAAAGGATTACCTAGATTCGATCAAATTCAAGATGAAGAAACCTACCTGGAAAATTTAGCAGTACAGAGAAATGCTTCTGCTTTTTTTGAAAAATATGATCGCAGTGAAGTACAGGAGTTGCTAACTACTGTACTAGTTAGCTGGTTGTTTGGCAAAGAAGATGTCCGCTCTCAATTAGATAATCCATGTGGAATCATGAGTCAAATGAATAATGTGGGCTTCAGCACTGTAATCCTACTGACTCCTGTGGACCCTACTGCCCTCTTAGACTATAGAGAAGTCCATCAGATAATAAGGGAGTTGGCCGTTGGAATTTATTGCTTAAATCAAATTCCTTCAATCAGTTTAGAAGCTAATTATGATCAGAGTTCTTCATGTCAATTACCTCCAGCTTATTATGATACCAGGATTGGGCAAATTCTGATCAACATTGACTACATGCTGAAAGCACTATGGCATGGAATATACATGCCCAAAGAAAAACGAGCCAGATTCTCTGAATTGTGGCGTACCATCATGGACATTGATCCAGATGGGAAGCCTCAAACAAATAAAAATATTTTTGCAGAGTTCAGTTCAGCAGGTGGGAGAATTTAATAAACTTGATATTGTTAGAAGCCAATTTTTAAATTTAAAGGTAATTTATCTGTGGCTCAGTTTTAGGTATTTAGCCATATTTCTTAAAAAAGATTTTTAAACTCCAAAGAATCTTTTCAATAAAATTTTAATTTTTTCAATGTTACCAAAAATTATGTTTTAAGTCAAACATCTTGCCTTTCATCTTAATCTCCAATTTATGCAGAGGAGATCAGATTTCAAATACTTGATGGATGGTTTTCAGTTTACACTTTTTGTCTTATATGATCTAAGTAAGAAAATCCACAATAAAGCCAAGGGTAGATGGAGCTGAGTGATAAAAATCTTCAAACTTGAAAACAAAAATTATCCATCCACATTGCCATTTTATAAACCTCAAAAGTGAATAAAAATTAAAGTTAAGGATAAATAATGTGCATCAGCAATCTAAACTTTGGCATTTTAGTAGAATTTGGTTTCATGAGTATTCTTGATTCACCTAACTTTTAAATTCCTCTCTTCTCAGGGCCATACTTCTCTAATGCCTGTATATAAACAGTAGATGCCACTCAATCCTGGTTCATCCCCTTCAGCATATTTAAATTATTATTGAAGCTTAAAAAAAAAAATCCCCCCTCCTTGGTTCCTTGGCAGCAGGCCAAGTGGAATGGAAAGTGAAATGGGAAATGTGTACTCCAACACTGTTTCCAACTGCTTTCAGTGATCAAATATATATAATCATTTTCTAAATATATTCCAAGTTTGTGAGCACAGGCTTGAAACAAGTCTCAATTCTGGTTCAAATGTGTTAGAATTTCACTTGAATGGAGGAGAGACCCTGGCAATAGATTTTATATAGATTTTATCATATCTGAAACTGAAAAAGGGAGACAGCTCATCCTTCAGAAATAAAATGTCACCCAGATGGTTCCTTTCTTGGCTCTTGGAAGAACAAATCTGTCCTTCTTTTCACTGATAGCTTAATCAAAAATTATATGCACACATACACTATATATTTATATGTGTATGTGTTTGTAAAGGACTTTAGTTTGATTTATTCATTTTATAAAATATTCATTGAGCTTTCATATCTTGAGACACAAAAATAAGTCTGATATTAAGAACAGGTAAACAGTAAGCTTAAAGGTAAGCTCCATGAAAAAGGGCCCTTACCTGCATGTTCAATGCTAGGTCAGGGATGTTACACGTCTTGAGAGATTAAGTCTAGCATGGCCGTCATAGAGGGATTTAATAATTGTGAACTGACGGGCGGCCCCTCAGCAAGGGTGTCATCCTTCTGCTTCTGTCTGAACCATTGATTCTTCTCTAGGCTCTTTCTTCACTGCTCTCCAAAATCCATTGTCCCATTCTTAGTTCTCCTTCTCCTCTCTCCCTTCCCCACCTTCTTCCTCTTCCCCTATTCTTCCTCTTCCCCTCCCTTCCCTCTCTTTCTTCCTCTCCCCTTCTCTCTTTTTTCCTCCTTCCTTCACCCTCTTAGTGAGGAAGGGAATGGGCTGTGCTACCTGGAAAGGCAATCTGGGGGTCTCACTGCACCTTAATCTGATACCATGACCTGTCCTTTGGCGCTTCCAATTTCTGAGACTTTCTGTCATGAGAATCGACTTGCTCCCACCCACTCCAACAAAGAAAGTTTTAGAGGTACCAACCATGCTCTGACTCATGTTTAGATTTTTAAAA